>JAHPZR010036828.1:5000-13697 GCA_019787425.1 Platygyra sinensis
TCGTCTGGCGTTAGACAGAGTAAAATCTATAAGTGGCCTTCCTTTTATATACATGTAGGAATCCCCATATCCTATGCTGGGATATCCTATATCCCATATTGTATCCTGGGTCTAGAAGTATTGCTATGTGAACTTAGCTTATTTGCTTAGTCCATGCAGACCATTTTTGTGTGTATCAATCATTAGTTTACTCATTGTTTTTGCATTTTGTTCTTCTATAGTTGGTGCTAGTGTTTGATTATGCATTTATGAACTACAGCGTCACTTTCTTGGAAGGCAATTTAAAAGCTGCTGAATGTGGTAAGGTTTATGTACATTATTATTTTAGCTGAACAAAACAGTCTGTTAACAAGTGTACATATAACTGTTAGCTTATAATTTCTACTTTTGTATCAAAACCTGCCTTTACAAACATCTAGTACACATTGTACAAGGGACAGACTCTGGAGGCAGAGTGCATGGAGTAAAAGCAACAAATGCAGTTAATTGTTAGCCAGGAACCAGCTGCAAGCCTAGTTCATGATTCAGGCAATGTTAAATACTTTAGTCCTTTCCTGTATTGTTGTGAACAATGGTGCTGATGATGAATGAATGATGTTTGATTTCAAGTGTCCACCCTAATGCTCTAGTGATATTTTGAATATTCGCTGACAGAAGTAGGACATTGGAAACATCAGGAGGAAAAGTTTCATTTACAATTGATTGACATAATCCGAGACCTTTTTTCTTTTCAAAACGATAGAAAGCCATGTGACTGTGTTTCCAACACCAATGATATCTGGTGGAGATGGAGCGGACTGTCCAGATATTCAGTTGCCAGATAACAGTGGCGGCACATGCGTTCTTGATTACCAATGTAGCAAGGTTATATGCATGTCACCACCTGACAGTACGGGGCCATTTAGCCATATGCACTTGACTGTACAGGCTTATGGATGCCCTCATCGACCAGTGGAAGCCAAAGTTAGTTTGGACTCATCTTCAGTGAAGTGGTCGCATACATTTAAAGATGGTGAGAAAGTTGCACTGCCCAATGCCATGAAACCACCTGAAGCTCCTGCTGTGTTGAAAGTATTCCTCGAGGCTGAATTAACAAAAAATGGTAGCAAAGTTCATTTCAAGGTACAAAAATAATGCAGTTTAATTAAGGCAGCTCAAGGCAATTTGTTTAACTATCAAGTTCCAGTTTTGCAGTGATCATTTATCAACATTTCCTAGTGGGGTGTTAACTTGGCCCCATTCTTGTAGGCCAAAACTGAACTAGAGAAAAGACTGAACATGTTTTTTTCTGACACTCCTATCCCCCACTTCCATGCTACCTCCTTCTCCTCCCCTCGACACCCCTGTCTTGAGCTGAGATATGGTGGCTATGTTGTAACAGGAGGAAATGTTTGGTTTTATTTTGTTCCAGATAATGTCACCCCTCACACAATTGGGTGTATCTTTTTTGTTTCGAGCCCAGCACCACTCTGGAATTTCAATTTTGGTAGTTAAATTTAGGTTCTTTAGGAACTTTGGCTTTTGACTTTCCTCAGAGTCTCTTAATGACAATAAATCACACAATTGTTATTAGTCATAGAATTATCTGAAATGTTGCAATATTGCTTATTGATAGTTCTCACTGTTACATAGCCCTCACAACACAGTAAATATAGTATTGCTAAATTTGTTTTGGTATATGAATTTTTTTTACAGTTATTGCTATTGTTTGAGTCAGGATATGCACCCTACAATGTCACATTCCTTGAAGGAGATTTACATCCTTGGACCAAATGCAGTAAGTTTCATTACTTAACAAGTCATTGAATTATAAGTGATTTTAATACCTTTGAAGTCTGCTACTTGTAGTTAAGCCTGCTGGTATGTGTATGTGTATGTGAACAGGACTTCACAAGTTGCCATGGAAAGTTTGTCAGGATAAAAATCAACAATACATTGGCAGCTTTGACATCTTACTGTACTTCTAGTGATAGCCAGTAAACCAATTTTTAAATGACTCTCATTTATTTTTAATTATTTCTTACTGTTATGAGTAACATTTTGTTGGTTTAAACTTATTTTTATCTATACATATAGTAATGTAAGCGCACTGAGTCTACTAAATGCGCTCCAAATACTCTTTGGTCCACTAGTTATTCAGCTTGTGTGGTATATACTAAAACAATAATTCACCTCAGTGTCGGTGAATGTGGTGGATATTTACCTCCACTTCAGTGAATAATTGTTTCATATTATTATTATTATTATTATTATTATTATTATTATTATTATTAAATTATTATTATTATTGTTGTTGTTATTGTTATTAGTAAAATCAGAATAATTAGAACTGCAAAATGTAGCAAAAAAAATGCTCAACAACTTGAAATGGTGGATTAAATCTTAATTCATTGATGAAGTTTTTGAACCGACAGTCGATAAATTATATGTCACAACCAACAGAGCAGTTTTCATGCCTTGTGTGATTGTTGAAAAGTGATTATAACATAACTAAAGCAAAGCGTGCACTCTGATTGGTTAATTTGGCATCTACTATCTGCCGATGGGTGTATGCTGCTGACATACTCAATAACTAAAGCAAAGCGCGTGCTTTGTGACGTAGCTCAATAAAAAGGCTTCTGTTGTTCCAATATCTCAATGTTAATTGTTATAAAACAAATGGTAAATGCTATAGCATGCACTATTGAGTTATGGATACACTTGGGAGGAGGGAGGTTTGCTAAGCACTCAAGAAGCTAGAGTCACACTCGGCTATCGCCTTGTGCGACTCTTGTGCTTCTTTCGTGCTTAGCAACCTCCCGTGTGCATCCATAACTCAATAGTACATGTTATGGCTTTTACCCTTTGTTAATTGGTTTTGTATCGACTGCTATACAATTGGCTTAAAAAAACTCGCACCAGTTTTTCATTCAGCTAGATGCAAAACCAACACCATTGTTATTACTTGTTCACATACATTTTCTCCTGCCTCATGCTTACCTGTACTTTAAGTTTTGATCAATTGGTTCACTGGATTGTGTGTCTTTTGTGATTGGCTGGAGTGATTCATTTAGTTCCAGTTTAATGACAGCAGTGAACAGAAACCACTGTATACTAGAGTATGTTATCTCCATTGATAGTTTCTTCTCATAAGTTAGCACAAGAAAAGTGATTTTCTTTTCTCAGGCTTATTACAAGGAAATGTTTATGATGAACTCGGATCTTTCTTTTTTTTTTTTTTTATTCTGATCTGCAGCTGATGAAGGTGAAAATTCAAAACAATGTCCTGCTGTGAATTTTATGCCAGCCATTACCCAGGATGACAAAGCTGCATTTTCTACATTTAAATGTGCTTACAGCAATCACTGCAGCAAGGTGACATGTGTTACAGCAAATGCAGATCACAAATTAACAGTTGGGCTTGAGGTAAACAAATGTGGACAGTCACTGAGTGGGAAAGTGACACTAAAACAACCAGATGAGTTTGACTGGTCACATTCCCTTGGAGATGGAGAAAAAGCAAAGTTACCAACTGTGCCCAGTTCTTTTACTGGTGATCTGAAAGTGTCCGATGCTTCCTTGTTTGTAAAAGTTGGACTTCAAGAGATGAAAGGAAACAAAGTTAATTTTACAGTAAGGAAACCTTGTGGTCTGATGTAAAAATGTCTAGTTACAAAAAATTATCTATACTTCCCCCCCCCCCCCCCCCCCCCCCACCCCACAGAAGGGATTGGAATTTTCTTGGGGTTTAGGGGTTCTGTAAGACCAACAGTGTAGAGTAAAGCTTAATTGGCATTTCCAGAGGGGTAGGGTGTCTTAAAAAAAAAAACCTTCAGTGGGGGGTATGGATATAATCGGAAACTACACACTGTTTAAGCTCTGGCGGGAACAAGGGAGTGTTAAAAACACAAAATGGCACTACAGCTAGCCTTAAGAAATTGTGCCCCGGTTAGCCTACATGTAAATAGTGGCAAGTTTAGCCTAAATATACTGACTTGATGGTGGTTAGCTCTCACTGATTGTAAGGGTTACTGTCACAGACACCTGTATCCCACTGTGACTCTTACTCAGAGTTCCAGTTCATCACATTCATGTTTTAAACACATCCCCATCTAAAGCTGAGCCATTCATTGATAGACAGTAAATAGCTAGATACAACCTACAGCTATTTAAGTTTTGAGAGTTTCTGTCAAGAACTGGGCTGTCATTAAGTTTGGAGTCACCTGTAGCCTTGCTCGTCACACCCATAGCAAACTTGTTATAACATTGTGGGTGAATTTTATCAACAATAGGCAATTTCACCCATAGGACCACAGGAAAATCAAGCGTACTCAGTGGTAACAAGTGTTATGGGTTACAGCCTTTAATGGCAGCCGTGAAGATGTTTCCAATTAGTGCCCTTGTGAGCCCAGATGATTGATCATTGTTTGCTGTTATTTTGCTTCACTGTTACTTTGCTGTATGGTGGAACCTAGTAACTTTTAATTCTTTGTTAGTGAGAGATCTCTGCTGTATGCTTGATTTGAGAACATTGTCTTGTTTTCACTTATGTCCAGGATTGAATGCAAGTATAATCATATTTGGCAGAGTTATTTGACATTTTCATATTACTTCATATCTGACAGAATTGTGTGTGTGTTGGTGACTTTTTACCAATGAGGACACTTTGCGATGCTTACCATGAGGAATTTGAATCTCATTAGCATTCAATCCTGGACATATCTCCTAGTTTTACAACCAGCATTGATAGGTTTTTGTGGCCAAATAAAAAGAATCAATATTTTGAGCATGTAACTTACTGAAAGGTTGTCATTGTCCTCCTCAGGTGTCAATTGTTGGTCAGATTACCATTCTTGGTGAACCTGGTCCAGTGAATGTTATGCTGTTGGAGGGAGAGTTAGCCATTCCAACTGATGCCTGTCACGGTGGTATGGGCCATTCAATATTAAGGATAGATTAAGACATGGTTTGCTTATAATGAAAAAGTTATTCTCCCAGAGATTCCCCTGCAATTGAAAAACAACTTTTTGAGCTTGAAAACTTTTATAATTCTGACAAAGCGTTGAATTTTCAATGCACTTGAAAACTGTATTTGGCTCACTGGTTCATTCAATGGCCAATACATTCGTAATTCACATACAAAACAAACACGTAATATTTATATGGTGCATGTACATAAGAGTATTATACAATAACAAAATCAATGCGCGCGCTCTGATTGGTCAATCAGCTATGGTTTATTGTGCCGGTAAACCCATGGAAAAATCGCGCGTCTTCTGAATTATTATATAAAAGCAATAGACCACAAGTTTCTATGGTTTATAGGCTGATAAACCACTTGGGATGTTGGCAGAACACTCGAAGAATTCGTAAATCACTCGCCTGCGGCTCGTGATTTACAAATTCTTCTCGTGTTCTACCAACATCCCGCGTGGTTTATCAGCCTATAAACCATAGAAACTTGTGGTCTATTGCTTAATTAAATGATGTCTTTGAAGCTCATTAAAATGTCCTTGAATCCTCAAGTTTGCTCAAAGAATTTAGGCCAAAGAAATGGTGCAAAACCTGATGCAGTAGTACTACAAACACAGTGCCACTGTAATTATTTCCAAAACACTAATTTTCACATCTCCAAAGAAGTGTGATGGATTTTAGGGTTGGGTTGCAGTTCTTAAGTAAGGTCTCCCACATGAATGGCTTGATACTCTTTGAGAGAGCAATTATAGGACAAACGACCAAACCGTGCCGTTACCCCTTAAGCCCCAAGACAATAACAGCTGCCAACAAGCGTTAATTAATGATAAGCTTATGATCCTGAGAACTGCTACACTTCTGGGATTCTAAACAGGTAAGCGCTTATTGTACAACAAGTTAACATTATAACTTTCTTGTTTTCCCCACAAGGTCCATGGTTCAGTAGACAATCCAGTGGAGTCAAAGCAGCTGTGATCATTATCCCAATACTTGTGGTGACATTGCTGGTCTTCGTGCTTGCCTTGTTTTGTTATAAAAAGCGTCAAAGTGGAAAACGTTTCCTGGTGGATATTTTCTATGGCAGAGAGAAGGATGGGATGCAACGACTTTCTGATGAGCTTTAAAGCTTGGGTGCTATTTGGAAATTCCTTGGCCACCTGTAAGCATACACAGTGCAGATGTTGTAGAGTGGGAACTATTACACAACAGTTGATTTGTTAGTGGAACAACAGAATGCTAGTTTAACCAGGTTTAAATACACTGATTTTAACAATGGATAAATGTGAACTGTAAGAAAGATGTTATGTTTAGCCTGGGTGAACAAGCATGTCTCTCTGGCCATCAATTCAGTCCCCAGTTAAATCGGTTCTGTGAGACCAGAATGATAAAAAATCTCTCATGGCCATAGACATGGTGTTTGTGTACATGTTGTTCATGTCAGGCTAACCTGTGAACATTCTTTGGGTAGAAGTGTCTGAGCACAGCTGAAAGGGCCAAGAAGAAACTGAGGTGGAAGTCGCTGACGGGAAAAGGGGATTGGAGCAGGCGCCACATCGGAGCTTTCCTCTCCTCTCCCTTCTCTGACCTCTCTCCTTTCACTTTCTCTTCACCCCATCCTTGACTAGAGAGTCTGTTCACAGGACATTGTAACACTCAAAAACTTAATGCAGTATAAAAATCAGGTGCAGCTATATTGAACTTAGCTCTACACAGATGTATTGGTCAATCTTTGAATCTGAATTTTCATGGCAAGTAACAACCAGAGAGCACAGTGCCTTTTTATTGGATGAGCACATGTCAAATTTTGCAAACTTTCCAGTGGTGGATTTAGGGGAGGGGCCTACCCCCCTTATTTTAGTAAAAAAGGAAGAAATGACAGAAAGGTGAAAAGCCAGCAGGGCAAGTAAATCAAATCCGCACCCCCCTCCCCTCTTAGCTCAAGGTCTGGATCTGCCACTGCTTTCTACGGTTGTTATCTTACCATTAGGATGCATTACATCTATAAGAAATAAATTTTCCATTAGCATGGACCATGCATGGCATAGGGGTGTGCGTGGGTGGGTGGGGAATTCTTAATGTCTATTTATTGTCAAGTTTCAAGCAATATTTTACGTCTAATCATTAAGGTTCTTTTTTAGAAGGTCTGAGTTTTCTTCATATTTTATAACCTTTGGGTCTTAAGGATAATTACTAATGCATCTCGTAATTACTGTTATTTATTGAGTAAATATGACATGTTTGTCCAAAAAAAATTGCATATCAGATAACCTTTGGGTGTTAAGGATAATTACTCTTAATGCATCTCGTAATTACTGTTATTTATTGAGTAAATATGACATGTTTGTCAAATAAATAATGCGTATTTGATACTGACTATTTTAGAGGCAAGCCTCAAGATTACAAATTATAACCCTATTTTTACTGCTTTTTCTTCATTTTAAACCACTAACAGCAGGAGGTTATGTGCATCGGTATTGATGAGTTAATGAACGGGTGTAAAATAAAATAAGTGATGTATGGATATTTAAAAAAGGCCTAATCAAGGTTGCATGATGCTAGAGGGCTAGTTAAGGTCACATGACATTAGAATGCAGAATCATAATGTTTTAGAAGAAAAGGTATCTTATATGTTTTCAGTGAGAATTATGGGAACGTATGCAAGTGGAATAAGGAAATGATGAACAAGAAGGCAAGTGGTTTCCACCCCAGACGAGGGCAAGGGGAGGGAAGAACTCATTATCTCCAACCTTTTCACATGGTTATCATGAAAAAAGCCATGAATGTTACTAGATATTGATATTACTGATATTTTGTAACAGCTCATTCTCAGTCCTAGGCTCGATTACCAGCCGCTTTTCGGGAAATGAGCCCGCGCTCCTCCCCCGAATGCACGGCTGGACGCGTGAGGATTCTTTTGTTAGTCTTAATAATAATAATAATAATAATAATAACCAATCAGATAACCGCCCGCAGATTTTTGTCGGGCATAAATTATCTCGCCAGTTTGGATTGCGGCCCGTGATGGCAGACGATGTGGAATTGATAAATGGTATACAAGAGGACTTCAGGGACAATTAATATCGAAAGTTTAAAAATTCACAACGAAAAACGCTAGTAAGGTTTGTCAATTGCCAAGATGTGTTCATTTTTCAGCCACCAATGTATGAATCTCTGAGTTCCGGAACGTCAGATAACAAAGTCAACAAAGAGTCAGATCAAGCTAGACGTTGAGCTCAAGCGACGAACCAGTCAGGCAAATAGAAGTATTACGATTTATAAGGATATCGACACCAGTCTTCGGCGAACCCGACAAAATTATTTTGTAAATGAACTACATCGTAGGTAAAACAAACCGACTAGCAAAACATACGTGACAAATTGCAGCAGAAACCATTCAGACCAACACGTCACCTTTGACAGATCTTGACATGCATGACCAGTTTGCTAAACCAAAGTCGAACGGCGCTCTTCTACTCAAAAAACGAACTCTTCCATAGAATACAGCATTCGTGCAGCAATAATGTAAAACAAAATAGGTTGGAAAGGCCAAAATAAAAAAAATTAGAACGGCAAATGCACAAATGTTTAGAGCCGTAGGTTGTAATCAGATAACGTTTCCGGCCACGAGCACTGCATGAAATTAAATTATGAATTGACGTCACAGACATGGTTTCCCGCTCACGCGTCCAGCCGTTCTTCTCGGGGAGGGTAGACCAGACACGCGAGAGCGGCGGAAATCGAGCC
>JAHPZR010036829.1:0-20450 GCA_019787425.1 Platygyra sinensis
GTGGCCATTCGGACAGTTCTACGGCAGGCAAAAGCCATGGTAAGCTTTCCTCTTTGAAGAGAAACAATGTTGTTGCATGAACAATCAACGTAGCACGAGAAAGTCACGACGCCACACAGAAAAAAATGTCTTCACGTGGTGCATGTTAATGTACCACATATTGATTTGAAACAAACTCGCGGCATCAAAAACGTCACTCTGAAGGCAGCGAAAAAAATTTGTGGGTGTCGCGGTCTACTGGGAAGAAGTAATATAATTTTATTAGCCCAGTTTAGTGAGCTATGAAGCCAGGGGGCTTCAATAGCTCCGTTTGGTAGAGCATCGGCCCCTGTAGTCGCGGAGGTCGCCAGGTTCGAATCCCGTTGAAGCCTTGATTTTTCAGGCTTCTTCTTTCCAGTTGCTTAAATTTGGAAAATTAACTGCAATGGTCACTCTTCACTTTCATCTACAACCGCAGTTCAAATATGAATTATTTTCATATATACTTCAGCAAGAACTTTAAATTACTAAATTGTGAAGAATAATTGACTTTTCTGTTTGTTTCTTCCTCTAGTAAAAAGCAAAAAACGACGAACGAACTGCTTGCCACTTATGATTAGTCATGCGTGAAGTCATGCGGAGCTCTAGGGATCATGTTTCATACGTGCAGCATCTGGAGGTCACATACGCTTTGAAAAAGTTAAAAAATTCGCAACTGTTTGAAAATTTGAATGATGCCTTTATATAATATTGATGCGTATGTTTGCAACTTGTAAATAAAGTTTAAAGATGGAACGAATGACTGTGTTTCATGAGAAATCGTGAATCAGCATTTTGAAAGAAAGGAATGTTTTTCGACGGCGAGTTGCGAAGTTTCTGTGAGAATTTTGAACGAAGCGAAAACTTGGGTTTTTCGTTGTTGTGCCACGCCTATAATTATGACACGATGTCTCTGTTTGCAACGTATAGAGTTTAAAAAAATCAAATTATTTTATTCGTGAAAATCGTGAATCGGTATTTTGAAAGAAAAGAATGTTTTTCGTCGCGCCAGTTCAGAAGTTTTGACTGAAGTTCTGTGAGAATCAAGGGCGCGACTTTGTACTTGCCAGTTGTTCATTCAAAGCATTATGCCAGCTACACAGGCTAGCGTTACTTGACTTGATGGGATGATGGATATTAGAGTATCTGGCTAGTGAAAAATTTGTTTTGGCTAGTGATTAATACCTGTCACTAGCCACTGGGCTAGCAAACTGAAAAGTTAGTCTCGATCCCTGACACAGCAGGAGACAAAGTTCAACTACTCATTCTTTTTGTTCTTTTATTTACTCTCTCTCTCTCTACTCAGCAAGGTTGTGTGCTCCTTGTTTTCATTTATAGAGATAAAGGACTGGGAAAAACTGTGAGCCCTCTAATTGCCCAATAACCCTGCAACAGGTTTTTCTATATAGCACAAATGAAGGGATCAACAACCAGGGATCCCAGGGTTTCCTCTTCCTTGAAAATGGGTTTCTCCAGTATTTCGTAACATTTTAATTTTGCTAGTTTTTCAATATTGGTTTTCAAGTGACAGTGGTCTGTCTGTCTGAAGATAATAATGCACAATATGTAGGATATCATTTTCGTCTCTTTTTTTTTCTCTAGCTTGTCTTTCTTCTCTTTCAAATATACTTAACATGCAGCCAACGCCAATTTATCTCTCACATGACAGTGACCAACTCGAAAGCTCATTAGCTACTTTGGTCACTGTACACAATTAAATAGTGTTTCTTTTCTGGTTAACTTTTGTTTGTATTTTTTTTATTTCTATATAATTGTAAACTATGTTATATTAAGTTGTATCACGTCTGTAAACAGTGTAAAATAATAAAACTTGAAACTTGAACTAAACTTGAACTTGCTATGGCAACCAACAAGTGAAGGGAGAAAACCCTTAAATGAACACAACTTTGTTTTATAAAAGTCCGTTTGAATACGTATCAAGAAATGGTCTGTTGTTCTGGCTCAAATTCTCATGTTAAGTAACAAACAATAGTCCTTTTGTTCTTTGTAGTGCTGAGGGACTTTGGCCGAAGCGACGCGAAAAGGGTCGTGCCTAGTCGGAGAACTTTCGGCGCATGTAAATCTCTGTCCAAAAAAGTTAATATAAATAGGAGGTGACACTTTTCTTCTTTGAATGGATAACAAGTCAACAATCTTTCTTGA
Organism: Platygyra sinensis; assembly: GCA_019787425.1. NCBI lineage: Eukaryota > Metazoa > Cnidaria > Anthozoa > Scleractinia > Merulinidae > Platygyra > Platygyra sinensis. The sequence goes on from JAHPZR010036829.1 coordinate 2,182, forward strand.
AATATACTGTTTAAAACATGTTTTGTAGATTTGCAGACGCGCGTCGGGCGGAGTATTATGACATTTCTTGTTTGTTTTAATCGAGCACAAAGCGAAAACTGTCATAGATTTAAACCAAATTCTAACATTCGTTCTGAAATTCTGCTCAATATAGAAACAAAGAATTTAATAAGTCTGACATGCGTAGCGCACGCCAAGACTTGAACTGCTCTCATACTATGAAAGATAAATCTGAGAGCGGCAAAGTTGTGATCTGATAGTCCGTCGAACGACAAAGTAAAATTTTCCCCCTCCAACTTTCTCGCTGCTATTTTCCGCTCCCAAATGTCCTTTTCGCTGTCTGCTGGGAAAATCATGATTGGACAAAGTAAAGAAGGAGAATTTGTCGGAGAAAACTGTGCCTTTCCTTCAGATTTTCCGAGCGTTTAAATTTCCCTCTCGTATGCTAATCGGAAACTTCGACAAATCCCTTGTGTGTTCTGAAGCTGTTGCGCCATTGTTCAAAAATAGCCATGTAGGGTCATTTCTCGCTTGTATAACAAAGCCTATTGTTATCAATGTTGAGCCACTTTTCTTCATACGATAATTAAGATCTTTACCCCTTTTTTTTAATTGAAGTGAGCCAAGTGAAAACCGAGCTGCCAACAAAAGAGAACTGTCCAGATGTGGTGTCAGTTGTGAATGACAATGATACATGTGTCTTCACTGAACACTGCAGCAAAGCTGTATGCACCGCACCACCAGACCTCAATACTGGGCAAATTAGGTACATGACTGTACAAGCTTTGGTATGCAATCAATTGGTGAAAGTTAATGTTACCTTGGGGTCATCTTCAGTGAAGTGGTCGCATACATTTAAAGATGGAGAAGAAGTGGCATTGCCGGATTCCTTGAAACCATCTGATGCTCCTCCCGGTTTGAATCAATCCTTGAAAGTTGAATTGGTCAAACATGATCCATATACACCGTATGTCTACTTTAAGGTACTGTGTGCATTGCATGGAGAGCTCTGAACATGTTATCTGTAAGAGAGCTTAAAGGGGTTCAGTCATGTTTGAAAAGCTTAGCTAAACTTTTCAAATTCGTTGTTTGCAATCCATGTCAATTTTCTCCATCCTTAACCATTCTTGTTCCTTTATGGTTTATCATTATCTCTTTGATGTTTTTCTGTCTTTATAACGTGTTATTTTTAGGTTTCCTTCAATTTAACGGTTATTCTTTCAATGTTCAAAATAACTCAAGATGTCGTGACTGAGCCCCTTTAAAGTCTGATCACCTGCTTACTTGAAGATTTTAAGAGGCAATCTTGATAAATTCAGATTAACTCACAGGATATTCTGCTCAGCAGCATTTACCAAAATTTCATCGCTGGCTATTTTTTTTCATGCAGGCTTAATCTGACAGGTTTGGTTTGCTTAGCTGTCATACGACTTTCACCTCCCTTCCCCTCAACGCTGTTTAAGCAAACCGTTTAGCCAGGGACCATTGTCCTATAACCCAGAAGAGACTCTTAAAAAAGAACAGTGATTCTTATTGGAAATTTGAACAGAGCCCGTAAGAATTAGTACCAAAATCCTGTTTTGTGGAGGTGCCAAGTCTAAATCAACACATATTATTTTAACTGACACAGACTTTTCGGGTTCAACATCCTAAAAGGTCCTGTGCAGGCGACTGCTGTAGACCTTATATTAGGCTGAACAACCTAAGAGATACGAGTAAAATCGTCTGGCGTTAGACAGAGTAAAATCTATAAGTGGCCTTCCTTTTATATACATGTAGGAATCCCCATATCCTATGCTGGGATATCCTATATCCCATATTGTATCCTGGGTCTAGAAGTATTGCTATGTGAACTTAGCTTATTTGCTTAGTCCATGCAGACCATTTTTGTGTGTATCAATCATTAGTTTACTCATTGTTTTTGCATTTGTTCTTCTATAGTTGGTGCTAGTGTTTGATTATGCATTTATGAACTACAGCGTCACTTTCTTGGAAGGCAATTTAAAAGCTGCTGAATGTGGTAAGGTTTATGTACATTATTATTTTAGCTGAACAAAACAGTCTGTTAACAAGTGTACATATAACTGTTAGCTTATAATTTCTACTTTTGTATCAAAACCTGCCTTTACAAACATCTAGTACACATTGTACAAGGGACAGACTCTGGAGGCAGAGTGCATGGAGTAAAAGCAACAAATGCAGTTAATTGTTAGCCAGGAACCAGCTGCAAGCCTAGTTCATGATTCAGGCAATGTTAATACTTTAGTCCTTTCCTGTATTGTTGTGAACAATGGTGCTGATGATGAATGAATGATGTTTGATTTCAAGTGTCCACCCTAATGCTCTAGTGATATTTTGAATATTCGCTGACAGAAGTAGGACATTGGAAACATCAGGAGGAAAAGTTTCATTTACAATTGATTGACATAATCCGAGACCTTTTTTCTTTTCAAAACGATAGAAAGCCATGTGACTGTGTTTCCAACACCAATGATATCTGGTGGAGATGGAGCGGACTGTCCAGATATTCAGTTGCCAGATAACAGTGGCGGCACATGCGTTCTTGATTACCAATGTAGCAAGGTTATATGCATGTCACCACCTGACAGTACGGGGCCATTTAGCCATATGCACTTGACTGTACAGGCTTATGGATGCCCTCATCGACCAGTGGAAGCCAAAGTTAGTTTGGACTCATCTTCAGTGAAGTGGTCGCATACATTTAAAGATGGTGAGAAAGTTGCACTGCCCAATGCCATGAAACCACCTGAAGCTCCTGCTGTGTTGAAAGTATTCCTCGAGGCTGAATTAACAAAAAATGGTAGCAAAGTTCATTTCAAGGTACAAATCATCCTTGTCCAGTACTGTCGAACGGATACGACCCGTGAATGGCTTGACACGACTCGTACGACCCGAACAGGTCGTGAAACAATGGTTTACGGGTCGTACGGGTCGTGGAACAATGGTGACCTGCATATCATTAGTAAGACAGCACTTCAACCTCGACAGTACGACCCGTACGGGTCGTACGGATCGTGAAACAATGGTTCACGAGTCGTACAATTGGTGAACGCAACTGCATAGATATTTACATACTGATGAATTCTGTCGGACTTATACGACCCGTGAATGGTCCGAGAGACAAACATGCTAAGACAATTGCATGTTCTTCGTTCTGAAAACGTGAATGCCCTAAAGCGCAAAACACGATGAATATTCTTCGTTCTCAAAGCGTAAGAGGCCAAAGTGCTACATATATACGGTGCTCTTCGGAGTCCTAAAGCAGGAGAGTGCAAAAGCGTTGTTCATTCTGAAAACGTGAATGCCCCAAAGCACAAAACACAATGAATATCCTTCGTTCTCAAAGCGTCAGAGCCCAAGAGCGCTATATACAGTATATACTCTTCGGAGTCCTAAGTCCAAAAGCGCTAATTAGAATGTATATTCCTCGTTCTAAAATTGTTAATGCCTCAAGGATAAAACACAATGAATATTCGCCGTTCTCACCAGCGTGGGGACCCAAGTGCGGGTATCCCGTCAGTTTCGCTCCATGGCTATGATTTCGCCCCCAACAAAAGTCAGTTTCGCTCCATTATCGAAGTCGCTCCATGCAGAAGTTACTCCGCTCCATACAGAAGCTACTTCACTCCATGATATAATTTAAGTGTATATATGCGTACCAGATTTTATTTGCCCAACTGATGGGAGCGAAAAAGCACGGCTGTTTTCGACAGGCGATACATGCACGTATTGAGATCTAGGCATAGTTAAAGTGATATTATTGAGTCTAAATATCTTTGTTTGATTACGCGCGTTGTTTAGCATTCACTGTAGCACTTGCGTGGCAACAAAGTCAAACAAAGTCCGTTGTTTGATTGATGGCCGATCGTATGTGAAAAAGTTTAAAAACCACCCACGGCTTTTACGCTGTAAAGTTTCAACCACCTGTAAAACCTGTTAAGCTATATTTGATCTTGGTGTAGTTTATGTGTGATTGAGTCTAAATATCTTGTTTCGATCACGCGCGTTGTCTAGCATTCACTTGAACCACTCTCATCTGTAGACGGCTTTAACGCGCATTGTTCAATAAACTGCCCTCGAAACCATTTTTATTGAGTCTAAATGTATTTGATATATTGCGCGTGTAGTTACAAAAAACTTCTTTAGAAGACTGAATTGTTGTTTTCTTGCCACATGTACCCACGCGTAATGTGTGAACTTATGTTAACACAAGGTGAGAATTTTTTTTTCCGGCACAATGCACCGAGCTTTCAAGATTTGTTTACTTGAAAATTCGGAATACGACCTTAACCTCAACTGCTTATGGTATCTTAAAAGATTATCTATCACTATAAGAATTCGTGTGGAGGAAAGTATAAGAATTTGTGTTGAGAAAAGTAATCGAACGAAATGCATGATGTTTAGTGTTACCAAGCGGAACGCGACTGTAAGCTGTGTTAGTTAATAGCTGACTGAATGACATAAGTTCAAAATCAGTTCTACTCCAACATCAAAACAAAACGTTCAAGACATAATTTCACTAATTTCTTACATGGAGCGAAGTAACTTTTGTATGGAGCGAAGTGACTTCGATTATGGACCGAACTCACTCTTGGTGGGGGCGAAGTGACCAAGGGGCGAAGAGATTTATGAACACCGATGGATTCTAGACATGCGATGGAATCAAGCATTTTGACAAGCAGTGTTTACAAAACAAGTATCTGCTATCAACAGTAGATACAGCCTTTGACATGTTCTTGATAAGACGATGCCCCCAGTTCGCTTATTGTTGGCGTCCCCGTTGACCTTCACTGCATCGGACGCCGTTCGTAAACCATTGTTTCACGACGATATACTGTTCACCAGCTGTACGACCCGTAAACCATTGTTTCACGACCCGTACGACTTGTCCGAGTCGTACGAGTCGTGGACTTGTATATACACTCTAAGTCCCTCTAATGGTATGCAGTTCACCAACTGTACGACCCGTAAACTATTGTTTCACGACCCGTACGACTCGTACGAGTCGTACGGGTCGTGGACTTGTATATACCCTCTAAGTCTCTCTAATGGTATGCAGTTTACCAACTGTACGACTCGTAAACTATTGTTTCACGACCCGTACGACTCGTACGAGTCGTACGGGTCGTGGACTTGTATATACACTCTAAGTCCCTGTAATGGTATGCAGTTCACCAACTGTACGACCCGTAAACTATTGTTTCACGACCCGTACGACTCGTACGAGTCGTACGGGTCGTGGACTTGTATATACGCTCTAAGTCCCTGTAATGGTATGCAGTTCACCAACTGTACGACTCGTAAACTATTGTTTCACGACCCGTACGACTCGTACGAGTCGTACGGGTCGTGGACTTGTATATACGCTCTAAGTCCCTGTAATGGTATGCAGTTCACCAACTGTACGACTCGTAAACTATTGTTTCACGACCCGTACGACTCGTACAGGTCGTACGGGTCGGGGTCTTGTATATACGCTCTAAGTCTCTCTAATGATATGCAGTCCACTATCTGTACGCCCCTAAACTATTGTTTCACGACCCGCACGACTCGTACGAATCGAACGGGTCGTGCCAAAAGGAAGATGGCCATTATACGGGTCGTATCAGTTCGTGTATATTGGGACAACCCTCACAAAAATAATGCAGTTTAATTAAGGCAGCTCAAGGCATTTGTTTAACTATCAAGTTCCAGTTTGCAGTGATCATTTTTTTTCTTCATTTATCAACATTTCCTAGTGGGGTGTTAACTTGGGCCCCATTCTTGTAGGCCAAAACTGAACTAGAGAAAAGACTGAACATGTTTTTTTCTGACACTCCCATCCCCCACTTCCATGCTACCTCCTTCTCCTCCCCTCGACAGCCCCTGTCTTGAGCTGAGATATGGTGGCTATGTTGTAACAGGAGGAAATGTTTGGTTTATTTTGTTCCAGATAATGTCACCCCTCACACAATTGGGTGTATCTTTTTTGTTTCGAGCCCAGCACCACTCTGGAATTTCAATTTTGGTAGTTAAATTTAGGTTCTTTAGGAACTTTGGCTTTTGACTTTCCTCAGAGTCTCTTAATGACAATAAATCACACAATCGTTATTAGTCATAGAATTATCTGAAATGTTGCAATATTGCTTATTGATAGTTCTCACTGTTACATAGCCCTCACAACACAGTAAATATAGTATTGCTAAATTTGTTTTGGTATATGAATTTTTTTTACAGTTATTGCTATTGTTTGAGTCAGGATATGCACCCTACAATGTCACATTCCTTGAAGGAGATTTACATCCTTGGACCAAATGCAGTAAGTTTCATTACTTAACAAGTCATTGAATTATAAGTGATTTTAATACCCTTGAAGTCTGCTACTTGTAGTTAAGCTGCTGCTGGTATGTGTATGTGAACAGGACTTCACAAGTTGCCATGGAAAGTTTGTCAGGATAAAAATCAACAATACATTGGCAGCTTTGACATCTTACTGTACTTCTAGTGATAGCCAGTAAACCAATTTTTTTAATGACTATCTCATTTATTTTTAATTATTTCTTACTGTTATGAGTAACATTTTGTTGGTTTAAACTTATTTTTATATATACATATAGTAATGTAAGCGCACTGAGTCTACTAAATGCGCTCCAAATACTCTTTGGTCCACTAGTTATTCAGCTTGTGTGGTATATACTAAAACAATAATTAACCTCAGTGTTGGTGAACGTGGTGGATATTTACCTCCACTTTAGTGAATAATTGTTTATATATTATTATTATTATTATTATTATTATTATTATTAAATTATTATTATTGTTGTTGTTATTGTTATTAGTAAAAATCAGAATAATTAGAACTGCAAAATGTAGCAAAAAAATGCTCAACTACTTGAAATGGGTGGATTAAATCTTAATTCATTGATGAAGTTTTTAAACCGACAGTCGATAAATTATATGTCACAACCAACAGAGCAGTTTTCATGCCTTATTGTGTGATTGTTGAAAGTGATTATAACATAACTAAAGCAAAGCGTGCACTCTGATTGGTTAATTTGGCATCTACTATCTGCCGATGGGTGTATGCTGCTGACATACTCAATAACTAAAGCAAAAGCGCGTGCTTTGTGACGTAGCTCAATAAAAAGGCTTCTGTTGTTCCAATATCTCAATGTTAATTGTTATAAAACAAATGGTAAATGCTATAGCATGCACTATTGAGTTATGGATACACTTGGGAGGAGGGAGGTTTGCTAAGCACTCAAGAAGCTAGAGTCACACTCGGCTATCGCCTTGTGCGACTCTTGTGCTTCTTTCGTGCTTAGCAACCTCCCGTGTGCATCCATAACTCAATAGCACATGTTATGGCTTTACCATTTGTTAATTGGTTTTGTATCGACTGCTATACAATTGGCTTAAAAAAACTCGCACCAGTTTTTCATTCAGCTAGATGCAAAACCAACACCTATGAAGGCCTTTTACGGACAAAATTTCGAATTTGCATATATCCTTGTTATGTTGCATATATGAATGTTATGCGCAATAAATCAATAAGCAAACATGTTCGTTATAAACTAAAGGTGGCCGATAAAACTAAAAGATGTCCGACACAATTAAAAGATGTTTGGTAAACCTAAAGGATGTTCAAATTTGCTAAAAGATGTCCGATACAACTAAAAGATGTTTAATTGAAAAGAAGTGAAAATAAAAGATGAGGAAATAAAAGATGCGGAAGCGGAAATGATTTTGCAAAACAGGAAGTGATGTCATTGATGATCTTCCGTGTAAACAAAATGGCGTCTGCTAGAGCTGCAATTTGGCTTCCAGGTATAGAAACGTTGTTCATGGAATTAAGTACAATGATTGCGAGAGCACAGCAACAACGAAACGTTACCGCTACTCAGTTCGATTCTTCAGAGCTCTTTGCTTGGAGACCGGAAGAATCCGAAAGAACTTGAAGTGTTCTAACAGAAGAATCATACGCACAAGAAATTTACCTTAATCGGATCAGCTACTTTAATACACCAGTTACTTCAGTGGCATCTTGAACGAGCAACGATGTCACTTCGAGGGAACTGCAGAAGAATCCGAGAGGTATATATGGACTGGTCTGAGGAGTCGGCTACTCAGCCTATTATAATTATAAAAAGGAACGGGAAAGTTGGAAGACCACGGTTCCATGTAAAGTTTCCAACTGTTCTCGGGCAAGTGCTAACCGTGGTCTTCTAACTTTCCTGTTCCTTGTTATCATTACAATAGGCTGAGTAGTCGACTCCCCAAACCAGTTCATATCCCTCTCAGATTCTTCTGCAATTCCCTCGAAGTGACATCGTTGCTCGTTCAAGATACCAAGCAATTAAGTGGTTTACTGAATAAGGTAATTTCTTGTGCGTATGATTCTTCGATTCTCGTAGATGGGACACTTAAAGTTCTTTCGGCGTATTCTTCCAGTCTGCGAACAAAAAACTCTGAAGAATCGAACTGAGTAGCTGTAGCGTTTCGTTGTTGCTGGGCCCTTGCAATCATCATACTTAATACCATGAACAACGTTGCTGTACTTGGAAGCCAAATTGCAGGTCCTGCAGACGCCATTTTGTTTACACGGAAGATCATCAATGACATCACTTCCTGTTTTGCGAAATCATTTCCGCTTCCTCATCTTTTATTTCCTCATCTTTTATTTTACATCTTTTAAATCAAACATCTTTTAGTTGTATCGGACATCTTTTAGCAAATTTGAACATCCTTTAGTTTTACCAAACATCTTTTAATTGTGTCGGACATCTTTTAGTTTTATCGGACACCTTTAGTTTATAACGAACATGTTTGCTTATTGATTTATTGCGCATAACATTCATATATGCAACATAACAAGGATATATGCAAATTCGAAATTTTGTCCGTAAAAGGCCTTCATAAACACCATTATTATTACTTATTCACATACATTTTCTCCTGCTTTGTGCTTACCTGTACTTTAAGTTTTGATCAAATGGTTCTCTGGATTGTGTGTCTTTTGTGATTGGCTGGAGTGTTCATTTAGTTCCAGTTTAATGACAGCAGTGAACAGAAAGCACTGTATACTAGAGTATGTTACAGGGTATCTCTATTGATAGTTTCTTCTCATAAGTTAGCACAAGAAAAGTGATTTTCTTTTCTCAGGCTTATTACAAGGAAACGTTTATGATGAATTCTGATCTCTCTTTTTCATTTTTTTTTCTTATTCTGATCTGGCAGCTGATGAAGGTGAAAATTCAAAACAATGTCCTGCTGTGAATTTTATGCCAGCCATTACCGAGGATGAAAAAGCTGCATTTTCTTACATTTAAATGTGTTTACAGCAATCAGTGCAGCAAGGTGACCTGTATTGAAGCAACAAAAGATCACAAATTAACAGTTGGTTTCGAAGTAAACAAATGCGGACAGTCACTGAGTGGGAAAGTGACACTAAAACAACCAGATGTTTTGGACTGGTCACATTCCTTGGAGATGGAGAAAAAGCAAAGTTACCAGCTGTGCCTGGTTCTTTTAGTGGTGATCTGAAAGTTTCCGATGCTTCCTTGTTTATAAAAGTTGGACTACAGGAGATGAAAGGAAACAAAGTTTAATTTTACGGTAAGGAAACCTCGTGGTCTGATGTTAAAATGTCTAGTTACAAAAAATTATCCATACTCCCCCTACACAGAAGGATTGGAATTTTCTGGGAGGGGTGGGGGTTCTGTAAGACCAAAAATATAAAGTAAAAGAAACGTATGAAGTTTAATTGGAATTTCCAGAGGGGGGGGAAGTCTTGAAAAAAAAAAGTTCAGTGGGGGTTTGGATATAATCTGAAAACTACACAACATGAACGCTCTGGTGGGAAAACGGGTGTGTTTAAAACACAAAATGGCAGTTATGGTCTCATCATCAATCATCATTTATTTGCCTTTAAATATAACAAAAATTAAAAATACAGCATGTAGGTTGTTAGGCGAGGAGACTAAATAGGCCGTTCCGAAATTCAACAGGGAACTGGGGCGAGTTTCAAATTTTAACCAATCGATAAACTGACACCACCACATGAAAGATCATGTCAAGATTGATCATTTGACCAAGTATGATGCTTTTGGGGTGAACAGAGACCAAGTTATGGACCTTGAAATATGGCTCAAAATCCATACAAACGTCTCTAATTTTGAGACAGTGTCCCCCAAAACCATATAAACTCTTAAAATTTTTCATGATTTCCATGATACTCTTTAAAATGGGCAAACATAGTGATTTTCATCTCAGCTTCTTTCAAATAGTAGGTGCATAACGGGATTTTACAGTTGTCACAAAACTGATGAAAAATTTTAAGAGTTTATATGGTTTTGGGGGACGCAGTCTCAAAATTAGAGACGTTTGTATGGGTTTTGAGCCATATTTCAAGGTCCATAACTTGGTCTTCGTTCACCCTAAAAGCATCATACTTGGTCAAATGATCAATCTCGACATGATCTTTCATGTGGTGGTGTCAGTTTGTTGATTGGTTAAAATTTGAAACTTGCCCCAGTTCCCTGTTGAATTTCGGAACGGCCTATAGTGCTCCGGTTAGCCTACATGTAAATAGTGGCAAGCTTAGCCTAAAATAATATAAATTTACTGTCTTGATGGTGGTTAGCTGTCACTAATTTTAAGGTTTGCCCTCACAGGACACCTGTATCCTGCTGTGACTCTTACTAAGAGTTCCATTTCATCATTTTTGTGTTTTAAACACATCCTGGGGATAAAACTTTGTAAAATTGACTAGATCTAAAGCCAAGCCATTCATTGACAGCAAATAGCTAGATACAACCTTTGAGAGTTTCTGTAAAGAACGGGGCTGTCGTTAGGTTTTGAGTCACCTGTAGCCTTGTTCACCACACCCGTAGCAAACTTGTTATAACTTTGTGGGTGACTTCTATCAGCAACAGGCAATTTCACCCATAGCACCACAGGAAAATCAAGCACACTCAGTGGTAACAAGTGTTATTGGTTACTGCTTTTAATGGCAGCCCTGAAGAAGTTTCAAAAATAGTGCCCTTGTGAACCCAGATGATTAATCATTGTTTGCTGTCATTTTACATCGCTGTCATCTGCTATATGGTGAAATCTAGTAACTTTTGATTCTTTGTTAGTGAGAGATCTCTGCTGTATGCTTGATTTGAGAACATTGCCTTGTTTTAAACCAACATTGATAGGTTTTTGTGGCCATTTAAAAGAATCAATATTTTGAGGATGTGACTCACTGAAAGGTTCTTATTGTCCTCAGGTGTCAATTGTTGGTCAGATAACCATTGGTGGTGAAACTGGTCCAGTGAATGTTATGCTATTGGAAGGAGAGTTAGCCATTTCAACTGATGACTGTGGTAGGGGCCATTCAATATTAAGGATAGTTTAAGACATGGTTTGCTCGTCATGAAAAAGTTATTCTCCCAGAGATTCCCCTGCTTTTGAAAAACAACGTTTTGAGCTTGAAAACGATTATAATTCTGAGAAAGCGTTGAATTTTCAATGCACTTGAAAACTGTATTTAGCTCATTGATTCATTCAATTTTCGGTAGCAGCTAGGGCCAATACATTCGTAATTCACATACAAAACAACACCTAATATTTATATGGTGCATGTACATAAGAGTATTAAATGATGTCTTTAAAGATTGTTAAAATGTCCTTAAATCCTCAGGTTTGCTTAAAGAATTTAGGCCAAAGAAATGGTGTAAAACCTGATGCAGTAGTAGATCATTTACTATAAAAACAGTGCCACTGTAATTATTTCCAAAACACTAATTTTTCACAAGTTGCCATGGAAAGTTTGTCAGGATAAAAATCAACAATACATTGGCAGCTTTGATATCTTACTTCTAGTGATAGCCAGTTAACCAATTTTTAAATGACTATCTCATTTATTTTTAATTATTTCTTACTGTTATGAGTAACATTTTGTTGATTTAAACTTATTTTTTATATATACATATAGTAATGTAAGCACACTGAGTGTACTAAATGCGCTCCAAATACTCTGTGGTCCACTAGTTATTCAGCTTGTGTGGTATATACTTAAAACAATTATTATTCACCTCAGTGTCGGTGAACATGGTGGATATTACCTCCACTTCGGTGAATAATTAACAATTATTCTTTGAATCGAGGTAAATATTCTGCCACTATTCACCGAGATTGAGAAGAATAATTGTTTTAGTATATACACAGGAAGTGATCTCAACAACATTTTCAGAACGAAACCATTAAAAATCGATTTAATTGACCTCTCAAAACACTGGCGAAATGCGAGTTTACACCCGCCATTTTGTTTTTGTTTAGCTTTCGCATTATTCACTCGGTAGGGGGGTGAATAATGTTCATTAGCCAGAGATAGCGAACCAATCAGATTGCTTAAAAACACCAAGATCACTGAGTGTGTATATACTAATTGTTTATAATTATTATTATTGTTGTTGTTATTGTTATTAGTAATATCAGAATAATTAGAACTGCAAAATGTAGTGAAAAAAAATGCCCAACTACTTGAAATGGTGGATTAAATCTTAATTCATTGATGAAGTTTTTGAACCGACGGTCAATAAATTATATATCACAACCAAGAGATCAGTTTTCATACCTTGAGTGATTGTTGAAAAGTGATTATAACATAACTAAAGCAAGGTGCGCGCTCTGATCTACTATCTGCCCATGGGTGTATGCTGCTGACATACTCAATAACTAAAGCATAGCGTGTACTTTGTGATGTAGCTCAATAAAAAGACTTCTGTTTTTCCAGTATCTCAATGTTATGTTATAAAACAAATGGTAAATGCCATAGCATGCACTATTGAGTTATGGATGCACTTGGGAGGTTTACTGACTAAGCACTCAAGAAGCTAGAGTTGCACTCGGCTATCACCTCGTGCGACTCTTGTGCTTCTTTCGTTCTTAGCAACCTCAAGTGTGCATCCATAACTCAATAGTACATGTTATGGCATTTACCATTTGTTAATTGGTTTTGTATCAACTGCTATACAATTGGCTTAAAAAAACTTGCACCAGTTTTTCATTCAGCTAGATGCAAAACCAACACCATTATTATTACTTATTCACATACATTTTCTCCTGCTTTGTGCTTACCTGTACTTTAAGTTTTGATCAATTGGTTCACTGGATTGTGTGTCTTTTGTGATTGGCTGGAGTGATTCATTTAGTTCCAGTTTAATGACAGCAGTGAACAGAAACCACTGTATACTAGAGTATGTTATCTCCATTGATAGTTTCTTCTCATAAGTTAGCACAAGAAAAGTGATTTTCTTTTCTCAGGCTTATTACAAGGAAATGTTTATGATGAACTCGGATCTTTCTTTTTTTTTTTTTTAATTCTGATCTGCAGCTGATGAAGGTGAAAATTCAAAACAATGTCCTGCTGTGAATTTTTATGCCAGCCATTACCCAGGATGACAAAGCTGCATTTTCTACATTTAAATGTGCTTACAGCAATCACTGCAGCAAGGTGACATGTGTTACAGCAAATGCAGATCACAAATTAACAGTTGGGCTTGAGGTAAACAAATGTGGACAGTCACTGAGTGGGAAAGTGACACTAAAACAACCAGATGAGTTTGACTGGTCACATTCCCTTGGAGATGGAGAAAAAGCAAAGTTACCAACTGTGCCCAGTTCTTTTACTGGTGATCTGAAAGTGTCCGATGCTTCCTTGTTTGTAAAAGTTGGACTTCAAGAGATGAAAGGAAACAAAGTTAATTTTTACAGTAAGGAAACCTTGTGGTCTGATGTAAAAATGTCTAGTTACAAAAAATTATCTATACTCCTCCCCCCCCCCCCCCACCCCCCCCCCACCCCACAGAAGGGATTGGAATTTTCTTGGGGTTTAGGGGTTCTGTAAGACCAACAGTGTAGAGTAAAGCTTAATTGGCATTTCCAGAGGGGTAGGGTGTCTTAAAAAAAAACCTTCAGTGGGGGGTATGGATATAATCGGAAACTACACACTGTTTAAGCTCTGGCGGGAACAAGGGTGTGTTAAAAAACACAAAATGGCACTACAGCTAGCCTTAAGAAATTGTGCCCCGGTTAGCCTACATGTAAATAGTGGCAAGTTTAGCCTAAATATACTGACTTGATGGTGGTTAGCTCTCACTGATTGTAAGGGTTACTGTCACAGACACCTGTATCCCACTGTGACTCTTGCTCAGAGTTCCAGTTCATCACATTCATGTTTTAAACACATCCCCATCTAAAGCTGAGCCATTCATTGATAGACAGTAAATAGCTAGATACAACCTACAGTATTTAAGTTTTGAGAGTTTCTGTCAAGAACTGGGCTGTCATTAAGTTTGGAGTCACCTGTAGCCTTGCTCGTCACACCCATAGCAAACTTGTTATAACTTTGTGGGTGAATTTTATCAACAATAGGCAATTTCACCCATAGCACCACAGGAAAATCAAGCGTACTCAGTGGTAACAAGTGTTATGGGTTACAGCCTTAATGGCAACCGTGAAGATGTTTCCAATTAGTGCCCTTGTGAGCCCAGATGATTGATCATTGTTTGCTGTTATTTTGCTTCACTGTTACTTTGCTGTATGGTGGAAAGTAGTAACTTTTAATTCTTTGTTAGTGAGAGATCTCTGCTGTATGCTTGATTTGAGAACATTGTCTTGTTTTCACTTATGTCCAGGATTGAATGCAAGTATAATCATATTTGGCAGAGTTATTTGACATTTTCATATTACTTCATATCTGACAGAATTGTGTGTGTGTTGGTGACTTTTTACCAATGAGGACACTTTGCGATGCTTACCATGAGGAATTTGAATCTCATTAGCATTCAATCCTGGACATATCTCCTAGTTTTACAACCAACATTGATAGGTTTTTGTGGCCAAATAAAAAGAATCAATATTTTGAGCATGTAACTTACTGAAAGGTTGTCATTGTCCTCCTCAGGTGTCAATTGTTGGTCAGATTACCATTCTTGGTGAACCTGGTCCAGTGAATGTTATGCTGTTGGAGGGAGAGTTAGCCATTCCAACTGATGCCTGTCACGGTGGTATGGGCCATTCAATATTAAGGATAGATTAAGACATGGTTTGCTTATAATGAAAAAGTTATTCTCCCAGAGATTCCCCTGCAATTGAAAAACAACTTTTTGAGCTTGAAAACTTTTATAATTCTGACAAAGCGTTGAATTTTCAATGCACTTGAAAACTGTATTTAGCTCACTGGTTCATTCAATGGCCAATACATTCGTAATTCACATACAAATAAAACAAACACGTAATATTTATATGGTGCATGTACATAAGAGTATTAAATGATGTCTTTGAAGCTCATTAAAATGTCCTTGAATCCTCAAGTTTGCTCAAAGAATTTAGGCCAAAGAAATGGTGCAAAACCTGATGCAGTAGTACTACAAACACAGTGCCACTGTAATTATTTCCAAAACACTAATTTTCACATCTCCAAAGAAGTGTGATGGATTTTAGGGTTGGGTTGCAGTTCTTAAGTAAGGTCTCTCACATGAATGGCTTGATACTCTTTGAGAGAGCAATTATAGGACAAACGACCAAACCGTGCCGTTACCCCTTAAGCCCCAAGACAATAACAGCTGCCAACAAGCATTAATTAATGATAAGCTTATGATCCTGAGAACTGCTACACTTCTGGGATTCTAAACAGGTAAGCGCTTATTGTACAACAAGTTAACATTATAACTTTCTTGTTTTTCCCACAAGGTCCATGGTTCAGTAGACAATCCAGTGGAGTCAAAGCAGCTGTGATCATTATCCCAATACTTGTGGTGACATTGCTGGTCTTCGTGCTTGCCTTGTTTTGTTATAAAAAGCGTCAAAGTGGAAAACGTTTCCTGGTGGATATTTTCTATGGCAGAGAGAAGGATGGGATGCAACGACTTTCTGATGAGCTTTAAAGCTTGGGTGCTATTTGAAAATTCCTTGGCCACCTGTAAGCATACACAGTGCAGATGTTGTAGAGTGGGAACTATTACACAACAGTTGATTTGTTAGTGGAACAACAGAATGCTAGTTTAACCAGGTTTAAGTACACTGATTTTAACCATGGATAAATGTGAACTGTAAGAAAGATGTTATGTTTAGCCTGGGTGAACAAGCATGTCTCTCTGGCCATCAATTCAGTCCCCAGTTAAATCGGTTCTGTGAGACCAGAATGATAAAAAATCTCTCATGGCCAGAATGATAAAAAATCTCTCCTGGCCATAGACATGGTGTTTGTGTACATGTTGTTCATGTCAGGCTAACCTGTGAACATTCTTTGGGTAGAAGTGTCTGAGCACAGCTGAAAGGGCCAAGAAGAAACTGAGGTGGAAGTCGCTGACGGGAAAAGGGGATTGGAGCAGGCGCCACATTGGAGCTTTCCTCTCCTTTCCCTTCTCTCCTCTCTCCTTTCACTTTCTCTTCACCCCATCCTTGACTAGAGAGTCTGTTCACAGGCCATTGTAACACTCAAAAACTTAATGCAGTATAAAAATCAGGTGCAGCTATATTGAGCTTAGCTCTACACAGATGTGTTGGTCAATCTTTGAATCCGAATTTTCATGGCAAGTAACAACCAGAGAGCACAGTGCCTTTTTATTGGATGAGCACATGTCAAATTTTGCAAACTTTCCAGTGGTGGATTTAGGGATGGGCCTACCCCCCTTAGTAAAAAAGGAAGAAATGACAGAAAGGTGAAAAGCCAGCAGGGCAAGTAAATCAAATCCGCACCCCCCCCCCCCCCTCTTAGCTCAAGGTCTGGATCTGCCACTGCTTTCTACGGTTGTTATCTTACCATTAGGATGCATTACATCTATAAGAAATAAATTTTCTATTAGCATGGACCATGCATGGCATAGGGGTGTGCGTGGGTGGGTGGGAATTCTTAATGTCTATTTATTGTCAAGTTTCAAGCAATATTTTACGTCTAATCATAAAGGTTCTTTTTTAGAAGGTCATTTAAATTTACTAGTTTTCTGAGTTTTCTTCATATTTTATAACCTTTGGGTCTTAAGGATAATTACTAATGCATCTCGTAATTACTGTTATTTATTGAGTAAATATGACATGTTTGTCCAATAAAAAATGCATATCAGATAACCTTTGGGTGTTAAGGATAATTACTCTTAATGCATCTCGTAATTACTGTTATTTATTGAGTAAATATGACATGTTTGTCAAATAAATAATGCGTATTTGATACTGACTATTTTAGAGGCAAGCCTCAAGATTACAAATTATAACCCTATTTTTACTGCTTTTTCTTCATTTTAAACCACTAACAGCAGGAGGTTATGTGCATCGGTATTGATGAGTTAATGAACGGGTGTAAAATAAAATAAGTGATGTATGGATATTTAAAAAAGGCCTAATCAAGGTTGCATGATGCTAGAGGGCTAGTTAAGGTCACATGACATTAGAATGCAGAATCATAATGTTTTAGAAGAAAAGGTATCTTATATGTTTTCAGTGAGAATTATGGGATGGTATGCAATTGGAATAAGGAAATGATGAACAAGAAGGCAAGTGGTTTCCATCCCAAACGAGGGCAGGGGGAGGGAGGAACTCATTATCTCCAACCTTTTCACATGGTTATCATAAAAAAAGCAATGAATGTTACTAGATATTGATATTACTGATATTTTGTAACAGCACGATAAAGACACAAGGTTTAGTTTAATGTGATATGTCATGTTAATGTAGTCAATTAAAGATTTCGGTAACTTGGGTTTGTGTCTCTGTCCTTAATTATATGAATAGAAAGTGCTTATGGATGTATGTGTCGTGCGGTGAAAAATTGAATTTCAACTCCTCTGGAGACATTTCTGTTGTTCAGTTATCCAGATTATCTTAAAGTTTTTCCAAACAATTCCAGAGATGTAAAAGAATATAATCATTTTCCACTCTGAAGTGAGGATTCCTCTTCTTATTTTATTGTACCTAAAAATAGCAATAGCTGAGGAAGACAACAAAAAGCTGAAGACCTTTGAGCTGGGCGTGGTAGCATTTAAGAAAAAGAAAGGAGAAGCCCTGGGAGAGAGGTTGGCAGATTGTAAGGACATTCCTCTGTGACAAAGACTTTGAAAGTTTAATTGGTAAAATTTATGGTACTAATCAGCAGCACTGCCTTTTCAGTGATATGAACACAAACCTGTTACCAGGTGTCGCTGATAGCAATTGCAAACTCATCAATGTTTGAGATTTTTAGTTTTGGTCAACTGATTATGGAGCTAAGGAGAGTAACAGCTCAT
>JAHPZR010036833.1:0-15284 GCA_019787425.1 Platygyra sinensis
AATGTACGAAATACGGAGTATTTCAATAAAACACACGCAAGAGCGAGAATAGGGAATACTCAGCCAGCTTAATAAATTTATGAATTAAACGAAATTAAAGCACAGACTACTCAATGATGCTCTCAATCAATACTTACAAAATCAATTCCCTGGTTCTGATTCCTGATCATGCGCAGGCGTCCCTCTACCGCTGACCTTGCTCATTCGAGAGTCCACCTCCAGCGTTTATTAAGCCTGTTCATTACCTTAATTTGGGCACCCAAAATGCACCAGATTGTCTCAGCGCACTTAAATTTTCAAAATTTCCCGGACCCCCTTAGTTGTTCGCGCCTTCGGCGCTCAGCTTGGCCGCTACGCACCCAAATTTTCTCCGCCTGCTTCCCTTTCATCGACTTCAACTTTTTTGAAAAGGAAAACCCTGCTCAATGCGAAGCAGAGCAAGGAAACCAATTGTTTCAGGCTTGGAATGTTTTATTGGTTAAGAGTTCAATGGTTTTTTTTTTTCAATAAAACTATATATATAGTTCTTACTATCAGCGCGAGGGATAAAAACAAGAAATATTTCAGAGTTAAGTTCAAATAGGATGAATAATCAAGCAAAACTTAACTTCTACCTAGCACTTAAAGACTAAGATAATAAGGAATACCCTCCGAAATATTAACAAGGAATGGGAATATTCACCCCTGGAGAACAGCGGAATACGGAATATCTTAAGTTGAAATATTCCCCTTCTACCCCCGACGTAGTAGCCAAGCCAAGAAGCACTCCGCACGTATGTGTTAACTGTTCGATAAGTTATTCAGTTTGTGCAAGCGTTTTGTGATTTGTGGGGGTGTTTCGTATTTGTGGAAATGTATAGTGATTTGTGAAAGTGTTTGTATTACTGAGAATTGTTTTCGATCCATGCAAGTGTTTTCCATCACAACAAGTGTTTTCCATCCGTCGTGATTTGTGGAAGTGTTACGGGTCGTTATGTTTTGTATTTGTGGAAGAGTTTTATATTTGTGGAAGTGTTTTGTCCCTATGAGCTACCGTAGTGCTTAGGACAAGAAGAAGAAATGTGCCTCACAAGTCGCCCACGGAGCTGAGGTCTACTCAAGAGCGATGTACAAAGTCGGAACAGTCTCCGAAAGATTAGTAGCTGCTAAGACGAAAGTAGCACCATTTGCAACCACAAGTATATCGTGACTTGAATTGATTGCAGCGGTTCTTGGTTTAAAAATGACAGAATCCATTTCCAGAGTCCTAAACATCAACTTAAGTCAGTCAGTTTTCTGGTCGGATAGTGGATTGGAGGAAGAAGTCGGTCGTTCAAACCCTTCATAGCAAACCATAACCGCGTTGGGGAGATCCGGACTGCAACAAACCATAAACAATGACGTAACGACCCAACCAACAACAACCCAGCAGATCCCCTTGCGAGGGACCGGCTGGAACTGTCAGAATTGGTGAAGAGTGAGGAATGGTGGAATGGTGGAATGGTGGAATGGTGGAATGGTGGAATGGTGGAATGGTGGAATGGTGGAATGGTGGAATGGTGGAAAGGACCAGACTTTTCAGGACACAAGGAGGCGAATGGCCCGTAAATAAAGTAGAAATGGATCATCTTTCGGCAACAACAGAAGTCAAGAAATCAAAATCAGAGCTGCCAAAAATAGTTTACTGATGTGAGCACGATGGAGGGCGAGCAATGATAACCATTAAACAAGATGGTCAGCCATGGCGTTTGAGTCCTGAACGTTACTCAAGTGGGAAAAGATTCACCCAAGTTCTTGCATGGGTTTGTTGTTTCGTGGAGAAACTGTAGAGTCCGCAAGAAAGAAATTGGAGAACCAATCGAAATCGAAAGCGCAGAAGTTCAAGCAATTAGGAATTGCAAAAAGAACTACCAAAGAACAGTAAGTGCTTGCTTTACGACCACGATTGGACGAGGAGGGTCTGATGAGGTGTGACGGTTGATTAAAATACGCAGAATTTCTATCTCACGACGCTCGCTTCCCGATAATTCTTCCTCGCATGCATCACTTGACAAAGTTGATTGTTAAGCATTACCACGAAAAGGGGAACCATGCAAGTGAAACGAATCATACGTTAGCAGCCCTATGGACGTGATTCTGGATAGTATCTGGTGGTGAAGAAATTCGAGAATTGGAGAAAGCGTGTAATGAGTGCCGCCGGCGAAAAGCAACAGTCGCAAAACAAATTAAGGCACCTCTTCCACTGATCAGACTCGATCGTTTGTTGCAATTCAGGGAAGAGGATCTCGGAGGCCAAAGCGGTACTTGTGCGGTACTTGCGCCTGTTTACGGCTTGTTTAGCAACAAGGGAGATTTGAAATGGCCTATGGAATAGACACTGATTCATTCCCGAACGCCTTCTATCGGATGGTTAATCAAAGAGGACTACCTAGAGAGATCCTATCTGACAATGGAACAAACTTTGTGGCAGCTGAGAGAGAGCTGAGAGAATTAGCTGTGAAGTTGGATCAGAACAAAATAACCTAGTCAGTGGCAAACAATGGAGTTACATGGCACTTTAATCCTCCAGAGAGACCCCATTTTGGAGGCGTACACGAGACTATGATCAAAGCAGCAAAACAGGCTGTGAGAGCTATGTTGGGCAACGCAGATGTGACGGACGAAGAACTGATGACAGCGCTTACAGGTGTAGATGCACTATTGAACTCAAGGCCCCTCACATACCAGTCAGCAAATCTTCAGTGATGATGATGTACCGTTAACACCGAATCACTTTCTGATTGCTCACATTAGTGGCCAATTTGCCCCAGAATCTGTAGACGAGACCACTGCAGCGACAGTGTGTTATCTGCCGAAGCCGAAGGCGAGTACTGGTAGTCTATAAGTTCCCCGTTATTTCTAGCAGGCGTTTTAGATCTTTTGTTCATCATGGGGAAAACATTAAAAGGATTGAATTATCTTTTTCGGCAAAGTTTTAATTTCATTCGATGCTCTACAAATCGATAGATCTAATCATAAGGTCGTGGGTTCAAACCTCACCGAGGTCAAATTTTCTTTGGCCCGTAGAGACTCCAAAATTTCCTTTAAAGGGGTAATACCCAAGGGGGATTTGGTGTATCGGCAGTATTAGACTAGAATTGCCTACTTCCGGCACCCAAACATATTAAAGAAAATTATCATTTCCTATTTCACGGGTGCTACGCGGTTCCCATACTATATCCCTATTGCGCGCTCGACCTCCACTAAATTGGACTGCAAAATTGCCTTAACACTCTATCATCCTATTGCAGCACATGGTTGTTAAGTATCAATAAAAAAAAACCAAAGTTATATCTTTCAAAAACGTGCTGAGAAATATACCGATTCTAATTTTCATATCGACAACGAACCTGCTGGAATTGTTCAAATATTTAGGAACACTCATTTCTTCAACGGGTAACCTTTAATTGGCACTTGACAAATTGAAAGAAAAGGCCCTTCACGCCCTTTTCAGTGTTAGAAAACACACAAATCTCAGCAAACTATCTCCATTCTTAGCGAATAAAATTTTCGACGTAATGATCTCCCCAATTTTGACATATGACAGTGAAGTCTGGGGTGCATATACAAAATCTGATCTCAAGTCTTGGGGCAGTTCCCAGATCGAAAAAAACACATCTCCAATTCTGTAAAAGTTACTTAGAAGTAAGCAATAAGGCATCTAATGTAGCATGTAGAGCTGAACTTGTTAGGTTTCCTCTCATTATAGCTATCAATCAGAAAATTATGAATTACTCCTCATATCTTCTAAGTCAAGATAATTGCTCTATTGTTAAACAAATCTTTCTTTGTCGCAAGACCTCCATCACGCTGGTGAAAATAGTTATTTTTCAAATAAAATAGGTATGTCTGAATATTATAAGTTCCCTTGTTTTGATCTTACGTACTTAACTAACACTAAACTCAAACATTATGTTGGCCTAATGCAGTAAAAGTATATTCTATATTAGCAACATACCATGCAAAATTCTACTAAACTAGAACTTTTCGACATTTTTAAGAACGATTATACACCCTCCTCTAATTTAGGCCTAACCAACAAACTAAGCGAAAGAAAAGAACCAGTAAGATTTAGGATAGGCAATCACAAACTAAGGATTGAGACCGGTAGATATGATCAAATTACAAGGGTTAATAGACTTTGCCCTATTTGTGCATCTAATCAAATTGAACACGAATCTCACTTTCTTATATATTGCAATAAATACTCTATTCTAAGAAATAAATTTTATGAAAAAATAGAACATCATATCAAATATCATAACGACTTTTAAACAATCATCTTCGTTGCAAGCCAATAGCGACCTTATGACTTCTTCAAATCATTATATTAATATTCAATTAAGAAAATATATTTCATCTTGCTTTGAACTACGCAATATTCTACTTTCAAATCAATCCAATGTAACTTAATTGCTATATCATAACATTACTACATGATCACGATAATTGTTACCGTTTTAGTTTGTTTTAGTTTATAAAAGCTTTTGCAACACTGTATGTATTTATGGTCATGCAAATAAAGCTAGTTGTTGTTGTTGTTTTTATTGTTTTTGTTGTTGTTGTTGTTGTTGTTGCTGTTGTAAGTAATGACGGTGACGATCCGTCTACGTGGGACGAGTTCAAATAGAGAAATGGAGATCTCTAAAACAGGGAACGGGGAATCTCTAAAAGGGGGAATCTTAAAATAAGGAATCTCTTAATTGGCAATCTATAAAAGTGGGAATCTCTATAATAGGGAAACAGCTAAAATGCCGGCACGTCATTGTGATGATACCCGAAGAAGAACAAGTGCGTTTGCAATTCTTGTTTTATTATATTTTGCTCGAGTTGCTTTTCCCGCTAGCTTGTTTTATGCTCTTGTTGCTATTAGACAAGGCGATTAGGGCGGAAAGATGCCAGTTTTAGCCTTTCCATTTTTAAATTGATCTGCAGACTAGCTTTTTGCAGGCGTCTAGACGTTTGTCTCATCCAATAATGATGGTCGACGCGTGTTACTAATTCTAGGTCACGGTCCTGTTTAGCTGCTATTACTGGACGAGACAAACAGGTCTACGGATGCAGCAAAGATGGGAGATTAACAAAAATTGTTGCTTATTTGCCGTTATTATCGCTTTTCCGAATTCTTTTTCATTCACGAATAATAAATATTGAGCGATTTGTAAACACAGGCATATCGGTCGGATGGCTTTCACCCTGCACTCGCGTTATAAATCGGGGACTGAGTGTCCTGCCATTAAATTAACATCGTGTACTTTGTAGTTAATAATTGTAAAATTCACGATTACTATTAAAGCGCATTTGACCGACTCCAGTTTATAAGCGTAAAATGTGCGATTATTAATCTAAACTTGTGCCCGGCTTATTGTTTTAACATTACAGCAGGCTTTCTTGAAAATGCCTTACAAAGTAAACCGGATTTTCGAGTCTTTTAGAGATTTAAAGATTCCCCATTTTAGAGATTTCCCATTTTAGAGGTTTCCCGTTCCCCCATTCCTTGTTTTAGAGATAGCCATAGTGAAATGGTATTTCTCAACAAAGTGATATGACTTCCATTAGTTCAACGGTCTCGTTGACAGTATTCAACACTAGCTCACGGTTTTACTTATTTTTTTCACAGCTTGTCGTGGAAAGTCGAGATGCATACTTTTTGTGCCGTGTTCTTCCTATTAGCAGCTACTGCCTTGCAGGTTGAAATTGCTGTCACCATGAAGTGCAATGGACTCGAGGATCTTTGTGATTTACGAATTGACCAAGTCACATATCCAGGCAGCCACAATGCTGGATCTGGATTTGACGGAACGCTGAGATACTGGAGTGGTGGCGAATGTGCCTCCTGTTCTTATCGCAATCACGGTAAATCTTTCTCGGAGCAGTTGGCATTTGGCATACGCTATTTCGACATTGACACTTGTTATGGGGTGAAGGAAGCACTGAATTGTCATTGCGGTCCCCTCTCCGTTTGCTGTTATTCTGGTTCCAGTAAGGATGGCTCTTATTCTGGTACCATTGAGAAAGGGCTTACCGAAATCGACAGCTGGTTGGCAACCAATCCCCAAGAAGTTGTGATCATTCATTTTAATAGAGATTCACAAAAAGACTATCGCAAAGAGATTGCAAAGAGTCTGGAGGCTACCCTTTTGAAACTCTGGCCACCGACCAGTACAAGTAGCCTTGGAATGAATACGTATTACAAGACTACGGGGCAATGGCCAACCCTGAAAAAAGCAATAAGTAGTAACAAGAGAATATTTATTTTCATGGACAATGGTTTAATTCAACATCTTGGGAGTTTACATGATTGGGTTGTCAAGAGCAATGACAGCATAGCGTCCACTTGGGACACTGTTAAAGTCAGCTCAAGTTGCTCTTCTATCACTACAAATGCAGAATCAAAATGCCGTAACTCCCAGGCCAGTTTTATGAGTTTAGAAGCGTTTGGAAGTTATGGCCTGTGTACCTGGGACATGGCTACAGTCTGCTCCAAGTGGATCGGAGAGGCTCAAGAGGCTTGCTACCAAAAGCGAAAATCGTATAAGAAGACCGTTAACTTCTTGCTAGTGGATTGGCTTGATTACTATTCTGGAGTAGAGTCTGTGGTAAACAAGGCGAAGTTCATGAACCAGAAGAACATCAAGGAATACTTGGGTAAAGATATATTCTTCCCTGAAATGCAAGGTTGTTCGTACCATTCTGGTTGGTTTTATAATTACTGTTGGAAGAACTGTCCTGAGTATGGCTGGTGTTGGATCGATCAGTATTGTGGTGATAATGCCAACATTTGCAAGCAGAAATCTTATTCTTGTTACTCAAACTGTGGGGCTTAAACTTTGCGAATTGAACTGTCGAAGCAAGGACCATCGTAACAAAGCAGAAGCAACGGATCCTAACAGAGTATTAATTAGCAATGCAAATAAAAATAGACAAAAAAAAGAAATGCTGATTAAACAGTGAAGGAACTATATATAGAGGAGGTTTCCGGTTTATTGAACCAAATTTGATTGCAAACATTTACTGTGCTTTAATCTTTTTTTGTGTTGGAGTAAAGGTTTCCGGCTTACCAAGAGAATGTAATTCGTAGCATAATAACAAATGTGTGAAAATGTCTAATCAAGTGGGTAAGCGTTTAAGAGTCGGGTATGGCTATAGGCCCTCTGCATAAAATGGCGCCTAAATTGAAATAACAATACTTGGTACATCCTTAGCCTCACATTCATGTTTCAAGACCAAGGAATTTTCACGTGAATGTGAGGCTAAGGATGTATGAGTATTGTTAGTCAAATTTAGGTGCCATTTATGCAAAGGTATATTAATAAACTCACCACAAGAACATCTTTGCAACATTTAAATATTTCTTGTAACATTTTGTCTCATTAAAAATCATAAATTCTTGTGTCTTTGCCCATTGATTCTTAAGGTACAGTGTAGCATTAAGAGTTCAAAGTAGACTCAAGTGCTTTGACAATAGTATGTGCCTTAATATATCATAATTAGTTTAATATTTCATTAATAAAATAATTTAAAAGCTGAGAAACTACTTTGCAATGAACATAAACTGTAGATTAATTATCGTCTTCTGCTCCTTGCTGTTAAGTTTGGAACCGCTTATTTAATTAAAAATCTTTACTAGTGGTGACAACTCTACTAAATAATTTATTGTTAGAGCTAGCAAGAGGCTAAATGAGGCACTTTCCTCATCTACATGTAGGTTTTATCCCGAAAAATAAAAAAATCCGAAATTGAAAAAGTACTGTTTGTTGGAAAATTAATTTCCAGAGAACATTTACTATTGAGACATGACAATATTACCGGAGGTAATTAAAGTGAGTCAGTGAATTAAGGGAAAGACACAAGAATTTATGATTTTTAATGAGACAAAATGTTACAAGAAATATTTAAATGTTGCAAAGATGTTCTTGTGGTGAGTTTATTAATATACCTTTGCATAAATGGCACCTAAATTTGACTAACAATACTCATACATCCTTAGCCTCACATTCACGTGAAAATTCCTTGGTCTTGAAACATGAATGTGAGGCTAAGGATGTACCAAGTATTGTTATTTCAATTTAGGCGCCATTTTATGCAGAGGGCCTATAGCCATACCCGACTCTTAAACGCTTACCCACTTGATTAGACATTTTCACACATTTGTTATTATGCTACGAATTACATTCTCTTGGTAAGCCGGAAACCTTTACTCCAACACAAAAAAAGATTAAAGCACAGTAAATGTTTGCAATCAAATTTGGTTCAATAAACCGGAAACCTCCTCTATATATAGTTCCTTCACTGTTTAATCAGCATTTCTTTTTTTTGTCTATTTTTATTTGCATTGCTAATTAATACTCTGTTAGGATCCGTTGCTTCTGCTTTGTTACGATGGTCCTTGCTTCGACAGTTCAATTCGCAAAGTTTAAGCCCCACAGTTTGAGTAACAAGAATAAGATTTCTGCTTGCAAATGTTGGCATTATCACCACAATACTGATCGATCCAACACCAGCCATACTCAGGACAGTTCTTCCAACAGTAATTATAAAACCAACCAGAATGGTACGAACAACCTTGCATTTCAGGGAAGAATATATCTTTACCCAAGTATTCCTTGATGTTCTTCTGGTTCATGAACTTCGCCTTGTTTACCACAGACTCTACTCCAGAATAGTAATCAAGCCAATCCACTAGCAAGAAGTTAACGGTCTTCTTATACGATTTTCGCTTTTGGTAGCAAGCCTCTTGAGCCTCTCCGATCCACTTGGAGCAGACTGTAGCCATGTCCCAGGTACACAGGCCATAACTTCCAAACGCTTCTAAACTCATAAAACTGGCCTGGGAGTTACGGCATTTTGATTCTGCATTTGTAGTGATAGAAGAGCAACTTGAGCTGACTTTAACAGTGTCCCAAGTGGACGCTATGCTGTCATTGCTCTTGACAACCCAATCATGTAAACTCCCAAGATGTTGAATTAAACCATTGTCCATGAAAATAAATATTCTCTTGTTACTACTTATTGCTTTTTTCAGGGTTGGCCATTGCCCCGTAGTCTTGTAATACGTATTCATTCCAAGGCTACTTGTACTGGTCGGTGGCCAGAGTTTCAAAAGGGTAGCCTCCAGACTCTTTGCAATCTCTTTGCGATAGTCTTTTTGTGAATCTCTATTAAAATGAATGATCACAACTTCTTGGGGATTGGTTGCCAACCAGCTGTCGATTTCGGTAAGCCCTTTCTCAATGGTACCAGAATAAGAGCCATCCTTACTGGAACCAGAATAACAGCAAACGGAGAGGGGACCGCAATGACAATTCAGTGCTTCCTTCACCCCATAACAAGTGTCAATGTCGAAATAGCGTATGCCAAATGCCAACTGCTCCGAGAAAGATTTACCGTGATTGCGATAAGAACAGGAGGCACATTCGCCACCACTCCAGTATCTCAGCGTTCCGTCAAATCCAGATCCAGCATTGTGGCTGCCTGGATATGTGACTTGGTCAATTCGTAAATCACAAAGATCCTCGAGTCCATTGCACTTCATGGTGACAGCAATTTCAACCTGCAAGGCAGTAGCTGCTAATAGGAAGAACACGGCACAAAAAGTATGCATCTCGACTTTCCACGACAAGCTGTGAAAAAAATAAGTAAAACCGTGAGCTAGTGTTGAATACTGTCAACGAGACCGTTGAACTAATGGAAGTCATATCACTTTGTTGAGAAATACCATTTCACTATGGCTATCTCTAAAACAAGGAATGGGGGAACGGGAAACCTCTAAAATGGGAAATCTCTAAAATGGGGAATCTTTAAATCTCTAAAAGACTCGAAAATCCGGTTTACTTTGTAAGGCATTTTCAAGAAAGCCTGCTGTAATGTTAAAACAATAAGCCGGGCACAAGTTTAGATTAATAATCGCACATTTTACGCTTATAAACTGGAGTCGGTCAAATGCGCTTTAATAGTAATCGTGAATTTTACAATTATTAACTACAAAGTACACGATGTTAATTTAATGGCAGGACACTCAGTCCCCGATTTATAACGCGAGTGCAGGGTGAAAGCCATCCGACCGATATGCCTGTGTTTACAAATCGCTCAATATTTATTATTCGTGAATGAAAAAGAATTCGGAAAAGCGATAATAACGGCAAATAAGCAACAATTTTTGTTAATCTCCCATCTTTGCTGCATCCGTAGACCTGTTTGTCTCGTCCAGTAATAGCAGCTAAACAGGACCGTGACCTAGAATTAGTAACACGCGTCGACCATCATTATTGGATGAGACAAACGTCTAGACGCCTGCAAAAAGCTAGTCTGCAGATCAATTTAAAAATGGAAAGGCTAAAACTGGCATCTTTCCGCCCTAATCGCCTTGTCTAATAGCAACAAGAGCATAAAACAAGCTAGCGGGAAAAGCAACTCGAGCAAAATATAATAAAACAAGAATTGCAAACGCACTTGTTCTTCTTCGGGTATCATCACAATGACGTGCCGGCATTTTAGCTGTTTCCCTATTATAGAGATTCCCACTTTTATAGATTGCCAATTAAGAGATTCCTTATTTTAAGATTCCCCCTTTTAGAGATTCCCCGTTCCCTGTTTTAGAGATCTCCATTTCTCTATTTGAACTCGTCCCACGTAGACGGATCGTCACCGTCATTACTTACAACAGCAACAACAACAACAACAACAACAAAAACAATAAAAACAACAACAACAACTAGCTTTATTTGCATGACCATAAATACATACAGTGTTGCAAAAGCTTTTATAAACTAAAACAAACTAAAACGGTAACAATTATCGTGATCATGTAGTAATGTTATGATATAGCAATTAAGTTACATTGGATTGATTTGAAAGTAGAATATTGCGTAGTTCAAAGCAAGATGAAATATATTTTCTTAATTGAATATTAATATAATGATTTGAAGAAGTCATAAGGTCGCTATTGGCTTGCAACGAAGATGATTGTTTAAAAGTCGTTATGATATTTGATATGATGTTCTATTTTTTCATAAAATTTATTTCTTAGAATAGAGTATTTATTGCAATATATAAGAAAGTGAGATTCGTGTTCAATTTGATTAGATGCACAAATAGGGCAAAGTCTATTAACCCTTGTAATTTGATCATATCTACCGGTCTCAATCCTTAGTTTGTGATTGCCTATCCTAAATCTTACTGGTTCTTTTCTTTCGCTTAGTTTGTTGGTTAGGCCTAAATTAGAGGAGGGTGTATAATCGTTCTTAAAAATGTCGAAAAGTTCTAGTTTAGTAGAATTTTGCATGGTATGTTGCTAATATAGAATATACTTTTACTGCATTAGGCCAACATAATGTTTGAGTTTAGTGTTAGTTAAGTACGTAAGATCAAAACAAGGGAACTTATAATATTCAGACATACCTATTTTATTTGAAAAATAACTATTTTCACCAGCGTGATGGAGGTCTTGCGACAAAGAAAGATTTGTTTAACAATAGAGCAATTATCTTGACTTAGAAGATATGAGGAGTAATTCATAATTTTCTGATTGATAGCTATAATGAGAGGAAACCTAACAAGTTCAGCTCTACATGCTACATTAGATGCCTTATTGCTTACTTCTAAGTAACTTTTACAGAATTGGAGATGTGTTTTTTTCGATCTGGGAACTGCCCCAAGACTTGAGATCAGATTTTGTATATGCACCCCAGACTTCACTGTCATATGTCAAAATTGGGGAGATCATTACGTCGAAAATTTTATTCGCTAAGAATGGAGATAGTTTGCTGAGATTTGTGTGTTTTCTAACACTGAAAAGGGCGTGAAGGGCCTTTTCTTTCAATTTGTCAAGTGCCAATTAAAGGTTACCCGTTGAAGAAATGAGTGTTCCTAAATATTTGAACAATTCCAGCAGGTTCGTTGTCGATATGAAAATTAGAATCGGTATATTTCTCAGCACGTTTTTGAAAGATATAACTTTGGTTTTTTTTTATTGATACTTAACAACCATGTGCTGCAATAGGATGATAGAGTGTTAAGGCAATTTTGCAGTCCAATTTAGTGGAGGTCGAGCGCGCAATAGGGATATAGTATGGGAACCGCGTAGCACCCGTGAAATAGGAAATGATAATTTTCTTTAATATGTTTGGGTGCCGGAAGTAGGCAATTCTAGTCTAATACTGCCGATACACCAAATCCCCCTTGGGTATTACCCCTTTAAAGGAAATTTTGGAGTCTCTACGGGCCAAAGAAAATTTGACCTCGGTGAGGTTTGAACCCACGACCTTATGATTAGATCTATCGATTTGTAGAGCATCGAATGAAATTAAAACTTTGCCGAAAAAGATAATTCAATCCTTTTAATGTTTTCCCCATGATGAACAAAAGATCTAAAACGCCTGCTAGAAATAACGGGGAACTTATAGACTACCAGTACTCGCCTTCGGCTTCGGCAGATAACACACTGTCGCTGCAGTGGTCTCGTCTACAGATTCTGGGGCAAATTGGCCACTAATGTGAGCAATCAGAAAGTGATTCGGTGTTAACGGTACATCATCATCACTGAAGATTTGCTGACTGGTATGTGAGGGGCCTTGAGTTCAATAGTGCATCTACACCTGTAAGCGCTGTCATCAGTTCTTCGTCCGTCACATCTGCGTTGCCCAACATAGCTCTCACAGCCTGTTTTGCTGCTTTGATCATAGTCTCGTGTACGCCTCCAAAATGGGGTCTCTCTGGAGGATTAAAGTGCCATGTAACTCCATTGTTTGCCACTGACTAGGTTATTTTGTTCTGATCCAACTTCACAGCTAATTCTCTCAGCTCTCTCTCAGCTGCCACAAAGTTTGTTCCATTGTCAGATAGGATCTCTCTAGGTAGTCCTCTTTGATTAACCATCCGATAGAAGGCGTTCGGGAATGAATCAGTGTCTATTCCATAGGCCATTTCAAATCTCCCTTGTTGCTAAACAAGCCGTAAACAGGCGCAAGTACCGCACAAGTACCGCTTTGGCCTCCGAGATCCTCTTCCCTGAATTGCAACAAACGATCGAGTCTGATCAGTGGAAGAGGTGCCTTAATTTGTTTTGCGACTGTTGCTTTTCGCCGGCGGCACTCATTACACGCTTTCTCCAATTCTCGAATTTCTTCACCACCAGATACTATCCAGAATCACGTCCATAGGGCTGCTAACGTATGATTCGTTTCACTTGCATGGTTCCCCTTTTCGTGGTAATGCTTAACAATCAACTTTGTCAAGTGATGCATGCGAGGAAGAATTATCGGGAAGCGAGCGTCGTGAGATAGAAATTCTGCGTATTTTAATCAACCGTCACACCTCATCAGACCCTCCTCGTCCAATCGTGGTCGTAAAGCAAGCACTTACTGTTCTTTGGTAGTTCTTTTTGCAATTCCTAATTGCTTGAACTTCTGCGCTTTCGATTTCGATTGGTTCTCCAATTTCTTTCTTGCGGACTCTACAGTTTCTCCACGAAACAACAAACCCATGCAAGAACTTGGGTGAATCTTTTCCCACTTGAGTAACGTTCAGGACTCAAACGCCATGGCTGACCATCTTGTTTAATGGTTATCATTGCTCGCCCTCCATCGTGCTCACATCAGTAAACTATTTTTGGCAGCTCTGATTTTGATTTCTTGACTTCTGTTGTTGCCGAAAGATGATCCATTTCTACTTTATTTACGGGCCATTCGCCTCCTTGTGTCCTGAAAAGTCTGGTCCTTTCCACCATTCCACCATTCCACCATTCCACCATTCCACCATTCCACCATTCCACCATTCCACCATTCCACCATTCCACCATTCCTCACTCTTCACCAATTCTGACAGTTCCAGCCGGTCCCTCGCAAGGGGATCTGCTGGGTTGTTGTTGGTTGGGTCGTTACGTCATTGTTTATGGTTTGTTGCAGTCCGGATCTCCCCAACGCGGTTATGGTTTGCTATGAAGGGTTTGAACGACCGACTTCTTCCTCCAATCCACTATCCGACCAGAAAACTGACTGACTTAAGTTGATGTTTAGGACTCTGGAAATGGATTCTGTCATTTTTAAACCAAGAACCGCTGCAATCAATTCAAGTCACGATATACTTGTGGTTGCAAATGGTGCTACTTTCGTCTTAGCAGCTACTAATCTTTCGGAGACTGTTCCGACTTTGTACATCGCTCTTGAGTAGACCTCAGCTCCGTGGGCGACTTGTGAGGCACATTTCTTCTTCTTGTCCTAAGCACTACGGTAGCTCATAGGGACAAAACACTTCCACAAATATAAAACTCTTCCACAAATACAAAACATAACGACCCGTAACACTTCCACAAATCACGACGGATGGAAAACACTTGTTGTGATGGAAAACACTTGCATGGATCGAAAACAATTCTCAGTAATACAAACACTTTCACAAATCACTATACATTTCCACAAATACGAAACACCCCCACAAATCACAAAACGCTTGCACAAACTGAATAACTTATCGAACAGTTAACACATACGTGCGGAGTGCTTCTTGGCTTGGCTACTACGTCGGGGGTAGAAGGGGAATATTTCAACTTAAGATATTCCGTATTCCGCTGTTCTCCAGGGGTGAATATTCCCATTCCTTGTTAATATTTCGGAGGGTATTCCTTATTATCTTAGTCTTTAAGTGCTAGGTAGAAGTTAAGTTTTGCTTGATTATTCATCCTATTTGAACTTAACTCTGAAATATTTCTTGTTTTTATCCCTCGCGCTGATAGTAAGAACTATATATATAGTTTTATTGAAAAAAAAAAACCATTGAACTCTTAACCAATAAAACATTCCAAGCCTGAAACAATTGGTTTCCTTGCTCTGCTTCGCATTGAGCAGGGTTTTCCTTTTCAAAAAAGTTGAAGTCGATGAAAGGGAAGCAGGCGGAGAAAATTTGGGTGCGTAGCGGCCAAGCTGAGCGCCGAAGGCGCGAACAACTAAGGGGGTCCGGGAAATTTTGAAAATTTAAGTGCGCTGAGACAATCTGGTGCATTTTGGGTGCCCAAATTAAGGTAATGAACAGGCTTAATAAACGCTGGAGGTGGACTCTCGAATGAGCAAGGTCAGCGGTAGAGGGACGCCTGCGCATGATCAGGAATCAGAACCAGGGAATTGATTTTGTAAGTATTGATTGAGAGCATCATTGAGTAGTCTGTGCTTTAATTTCGTTTAATTCATAAATTTATTAAGCTGGCTGAGTATTCCCTATTCTCGCTCTTGCGTGTGTTTTATTGAAATACTCCGTATTTCGTACATTTTTCA
>JAHPZR010036836.1:0-19022 GCA_019787425.1 Platygyra sinensis
TAACTGCAGATTACACAATTGTCATGTCAAGGACATTCAAGGTCACGAGTTATCATGTCATGTATGACCGCAGTGCATCATTTCTAAGGGTAATCATGTCAAGTTCGCGTGCTTTGTGTTGCTTCCCGTCAGTGAAGAAGCAAAAAACATGACGTCCATTCTTTTTTCGTGTAATGTGTAATAAAGCAATTATTAGATTCGGTTTTTGTGATATCCAGAATAATCACGGTCTCGGTAAGGGTTATTCTGGATATCACAAAAGCCTCGACCAATAATTGTTTAATGTTTCTGTTAACTTTTCGTCCTGGATTAGCGTTAACCCGCTCTCCAACCACCCGTTGCAGGTAGAAACGTAGCCGCCACAAAAAGTCAACACATAGCTACTAACAAAATATGAATGCTCATCGACACCTTTCATCCTTTCTTCAGGTTTGTTTTGCAGAAGATAAAGGAGTCAGCAGCACCAAAGCCTCACTGTTGACGGGTTACATGTCAATTGGAGGTGTCTTAGGAAGTTTAATTTTCGGTACGCTATGTGACTATCCTCGTTTCAAGCGCCTTCTAGTCTGCCCTGGGGCAGTACTCTTCATCGGTATCTCCACGTCTGCTGTTACCGTGGCAACGAGATACGAGTGGATAAGTGTGTACGCGTTCGCGTTTGGTTTGTTTGATGGCTGTTACGAGATGTTACTGCCTGTTGTAACGCGAGATCTCGTTGGCGTTCAAAAAGTTGGACATGCCATAGGCGCTTTGTACTGTTTAATGGCGTTTCCAAAAACTTTAGGTCCACCCATGGCTGGGTGGATTTTTGACGTGTCAAAACGCTACAGCGCATCGTTTTATGTAACGGGCGGCGTGGCAGTGCTTGCCTCTCTCATTATGTTTTCGCTGAACTGGGTTAAACCTGTTGATGTGGTTGAAGAAAGGGAAAGGTTGTTGCCTTCTCAAGAAACCAAAGGATCACGCAAGGTGGTGGTATACACCTGAGGCGAAGTCTGATATTTAAAACACAATTCCTTCGGTGGTGGAAAGATCCGGACATAACTATCGATTTAGCTCCGAGAATACGCCCTGCCAGTGGTTTCCGTCAACTTGGTTGCTTAGCAACTTGACGCCACCTTATAGAGACCTCGTGACTTGTCCATAAACGGGGTGTTCAACTTGGTTGCTTAGCAACATGACGTCACGTTATAGAGACCTCGTGACTTGCCCATAAATGGAGTGTTCTTGGTGTTTCTGATTGAAAGATATCAATTGGAAAAACAAACGACGTGACAAAAAGAGCCTGTCTGCCCGATATCATGTTAATCTGATTGAACTGAGAGCAGTTTTACAAAATGTTTTTATGACGTAAGATGGAAGCGAAACAGTTCACTGTGAATCTTGCAAAATAAAAGACAAGGCAAGAGAATTATTATGATCTCCAAGCTAAGGGTAAGACCTTCGAACCTTCTGGGTTCAACAGGCGTGACGAAATTTAATCTATTTATTCTTTTATGTATCTCCTTTAGTACACGTGTCATTTTCCTCTATTTTTGTTAACCAATCATGTCACATGTACATGTTTTCTTTGGTATCATTTAAAATTTTGTCACCGTGTTATCTATATCCACTTGCATGTAGCCCCTGAAGAAGGTTAGTCCTGTCTAACAGAAATACTGTGTATTAAATTTACCTTTTTTAAGCTATGTATTTTTAGCTAGCTAATCAGCCTTTCAATTCGTTTATTACTTTATTTTACACGTTATCCTGATCTAAACCAAGATCCGGCTTCATTCCGCTGCTGTTTCAGTGTTTGCGCAAGTGGTCCTTGCATTACAGTTTGGAACTGATGGAAGAAAAGAACGGTTTTTAATATTATTCCTCTGAGTGAACTCTACAAGTTACTTTAACAGCTAAAAATAGACATGCTTCTTCATTAACACCCTAAGTGAGACCAGAATCCTTGATTTCTCTTCCTGTCCCTTAACGTTGAACATTCCCTACTTTTTCATATCGGAGTCCTCTTCCCCCCACCCCAGGGCTGTTTGTAGCAGCTGCTATTTTGAAAACAAGTGTCCGTACCATGTCGATCCATGTCATCGATTACACTTTCTGGTGACAAATGTTTCCTCACTGGTTATATCGCTAGATCATTGGTAAACATTCATCTTTTCCTGATGTTTTCCTTCTTTATGCAATTCCTTATCGGGTTTGTCTATTCCCGGAAAACATTAATCAATGTCGCCGTTTCAAGACAACTTTAATACCTGTCAGGAACGCGAACTGTCGTGCTGCAAGCCACACGAGAGAAAACATTTCCGGTAGAGATTACTGCGATAACTTACGCGATTACGATACATCGCCTTCACATTTCTTAACCCGTTTTCGATATTTCATTTCTAAAACAATAAAATGCATGCCAAAGAAAAGGACCAATTCCTTTTTGAAGCAAGTTATATTTGATCTTCGTGACTGATCCAGTTTAGCTCATACTTTAGTTGTTATTTTTTACTGATGTGGCAGTACAATGTTAAAATTTTGTTTTTTCTTTGACCTTAAGTTCAGCACCAGTCAGTGCTGTACTTAACCCTCTTTAAACCCTATTTGTTAACAAGTATTAATAATATACAGTCAACACTTACGACTTAGGCGACAGATGTAGTATTGAACCCCTACAAATAGGTTTAACGCAGTTATAATTTAGTTTAATTCGAGCGCAAAAATCTCCGTATCTTTCTCGTTTAAAAGATTTAGACATTCGTGAGAGCATTGCAGGACAATACCGCCTTTTATCACTGGCGGCGGATTTCGTGAAAGCCATGCCGGCCGGGAGTTAAGAGAGGCAACACCATTGTCTATGATGTGTTCATTATGCCTGCCTGATAATTCTCTTCCACTGTGACTTGTGGAAGGAAATTTTAACCAAAGCTTCTTTGTTCGGGCCTTTCTCAACGCCCATCAGAAATAACTGGGCAATGGCAGATCGCTGGGACCACCTAGTAAACAGTTGTTACATTTACTGAACTATCTCCTTCCGGAGATAGTTATCAGTTTAGCCCGTACTAATTCTTTGTAGCGGTTAAGTGGCTTATCAGTCGAAGATTTCGTCATTAATAAAACGGAGGCTGTTTGACGCCCGCAGTTCAAGGGCTGGGTGTGGATCTAGATGGTCCTTGTTTTGCCCCCTGCCCTTCTGCCCTCTGAAGACCTGACAAAGTAATTTTTACGTTGTAAACTACCATAACCTCTTCACATCCTTCAGTAAACCGAGACCTTATGAGAAATGTCGCTTAATCTAGGGCATTCATTTATATTTACGGTATGCATGCGAACATGTTTATATTTGCCGGAACTAGATAAATGATACAATGTTTTGCTGGCTTTTCATAACGTCATGCTCCCAATTTGGCGTTTCACGGCGTGAAGGAAATGGAGACTAGAGTAAATACTTGTGATATCATCGAGATGAAGATAAATGTCGTATCGCTTAAATACCACCCATTATTCCAATTTCTTCTTTTCAACCAGAAGCTGATCTGTCCGCAATGATTTCACAGCTTGGATTCTGTACTTAAGATCTTATTCACATGATAAATCTATTAACACAAATTCGTACACGGCAACTGATATAGCTGAAAATGAAAGCAAACGAATCCACAGAAGCACTTGCAAACGAAGCCTAAAGCTTCTAAAAGGTATTTGCTGGTGGGCGTGCCCAGCGTGACTGATTAGTGTTACCTTCGGCCTTGAATCCAATGAGTCGACCATATGTTCTGGGGAGGGTTAAGAAAACCATTTTCTTTCATCGAGACTGCAAAATCGTGTCAGAGGATTTTAATTCAAGCGAAACGAGAAATTTGTTTTTGTTGTTAGCGTATTTCCCGCTTTTTCGTGCTGACTTGGGCTTTCCTCTCACGTGATACGAAAAAAGTATAAACAAAGTATTTTTCCTCTGTCAGGTAAATTATGTAAACAAGAGATTGTTTTTTGTACTTTTACCTTTAAGGTTTAATTTGTTGGGAAGAATTTGCAGGTCTTTGCACTTTCTTGGGAAATCGCCAAATGAGTGTTTCCTCTGTATCACCTGTCGCTATAATTCCTCTAATTAACTAATTAAAACGACGAAATAAAGTTTAACCTGACCATAGATGTCTGGTGTTTCAAAGAAACATTTATATATCTAGACCCAAAGGTCGTGTAATTGTCGGCAAATCAATGCAACAAATAGATTTGAATTGATGAGGATTCGCTGTGTTGATCACAGATAATAAAAGACGTGAGCAAAAGGCCAAGGTTTGGAAAGTAAAACTTCTGAGAATGTTTTCTTTGCATTTGATCTGTGCCACGTAACTTGCGATTACATACACGATTTCAAATCATTAATCTTCACTTGTCAAAGATTATGTTAACAGCCATGAAATAGTTACCGGAGGACTTGCAGATTTTCACACCAAGGTGAAAACTGTTTTATTAAAGAACTCCGATAATCTTTTCTCAGCAGTCAGATAATCCTTCCCTCAGCGGTTTACTTAAAGTAAACCATTTGTGGAGTGATTGCCCTGCTGTGTCACAAGGGTCGTAAGTTTGATTCTTGAAGCCTCTTGATGCTTCGTCTCTAGGGGAGACTCTAACTTAAGCATATAATCTTACATGCCTCCATTAGAAAGGGACAGAATC
Source organism: Platygyra sinensis (assembly GCA_019787425.1). Classification (NCBI taxonomy): domain Eukaryota; kingdom Metazoa; phylum Cnidaria; class Anthozoa; order Scleractinia; family Merulinidae; genus Platygyra; species Platygyra sinensis. The sequence continues at coordinate 4,660 of JAHPZR010036836.1, forward strand.
GTAATGAGGATACAGAGAAGGAAGAACAAGATAAGGTCCTGTGAAAGCTTGATACTAACTGCAAGAGGCTGGGCAATGAACAATCAGAACAATCATTTTAATACTTAAGGATAATCTTCGACAGACACTTTTCATGGCAAAGTCGCCAAAGGAATTAATGGATTTAATTTTAGTACATTGACCTTTTTAGTGTCAAAGACAAGGAGTGCTAAAAAAAAGTTCAAGTCTGTTTCAGCGACTGAGGGATTGGGTCATCTGTCCGGTATCATTTTGTTCGGCTAAATTTGAGCTGATTACTTCCCACGGTTACTCGTCGAAGGCAAATTTGAAAATTGCTCTTGTGATACGGTGTAATACCACGGCAGTTTAGGTAGCCTAGTGATAGGAGAGCCCCTGAGTGTGGAAAATCACTGACAGAGACACTGAATGTTTTACCAAAGAACACATGAATCAGGCAAAGGCACAAGAGTAAAACAAAAACCACTTTCATGGATGTCCGACTTTCTTTCCTTGGGATGGTTAATCAATTAGCAACAAGAAACTGAATTAAAAAGACTAATGATAGCCGAAATGTGTAAATTAATGATTTACAATTTCTTTAATGTTCTGACTGAATTGGTCATTAGTAGAGCTTTCATCAGCTCTTACAGCATCTTAACCCAAGCTCTGTGGTGTTTAAACTACTCCTGTTAGACCGAGTTATTTTTAGTTCGTGCCTTTGAGGATGAGTTAAACAATAGTGCAATACACATAGACTTTGAAACTCCTTTGGCATGGTTTCTCATCAATCCAGTATGCTTTTCTTGGTGAAAGCCTTGAAAAGAGATCATGCAATAAAAAGGTAAAGATTGTTTCAGGTGAGTGGTCCTTCGAGCCGAAACTTATCCCGGTTTCTGTAGCATGAAGCGACCAGGAGTATCTCTGCTCCCCTGGATCAGGTGCTAGCCCATTGCAGATTTTGGTTTTCAGTGTTGGCCTGGCCTCTATCGTTAAGTTTTGAACTTTGAAAAGTGTGGTGTGCATCATAAATAACCGAAGAGACTTTAGTGATGGAACGAAGGTCTGTAACCAGACGAAACTTCTCACCGAGGCAATATCAGAGGAGATACACCAAATTGTGGCCTATCATGCAACTAATAAAAAATAAGAAACCAATCAAATCTGAGGATTTGCAATAAAAATTGATGTGCTGACTGTTTACTAGTGATAATGATTTTTTTCAAACCGTAAATAACTTCGGTAGTAGGGCCTGCTTCAAATTGAGCTTAAGTTAATTTTCTGTGGAACTCAAACTCGCCACTTTGTTTTCACCATGTACGTCAAAATGCCACTGATCTGGAAACCATATTCCCTGATAGTGAGTGCTAAGACTCCTCAAAGAACAGACGTTTACTTCAACAAATATAATTCTACAAACCTACTGGGTCGTCAGATCTTAGCAAAGCAATTCCTCTTAACCCCTCCTTGGGAAGACAAGTCCCTCACAGGTAAACAGATTAGTTATGATAATTTATATACATCTAGAGGGGCAAACATACTACGAGAGTCAAGTGTACTTGGAACTTGATGGTCAGTTTGCATCAAGGGTGCTGATCCCGAGACACGTCAGCATATAAACTGCTATTGTTTTAGAAGTGTCCATGTGTCTTGATAGCGACATTGCAGTTCCAGTGTTTTCACTCTTTATTGACTGACTATATATGCTTGTTTTCTACGGATAATTAATTAAGACAGACTGTAAAATTCACGACATTTAAACAGGAACTACAACAGTATTTTGAGGGAATATTTGAACTGAACAAAATGCATTCGTTGAGAAAGACACTTATTAAAAATACTTACTTTTGTTAAGAAAAGTGTTTCCTTTTCTTTAACGATAGAAAAGTTAACAGCATAGCGATTTCAAGTAATGAATGTATTGTATTTAGTAACAAAAACAGAACAGTTTCAAATCCGCCATTGTTTTTTTTTTGTTGCTGTTTTTTTGTACATGATTTTACACAAGATACATAATAAAAAAAATGATTCCTCATTAAGTAATCTCATTCACACCGATTTGAAATTCCGAAATAAATAAATAAATCTGCATTCCTTTTCGCAAATAATATACAGTCAGACTTGGAATACGGTATTTATCTACATATATACAAGGAAATCTAAACTTCGCTGCTCACTGCAGGAGAATGCAATGTCAGTGGCCGCCCTTTTGTGTTGAGTCTTGAAATCTCAGCGAAAGTCTCCTGAACGACGCTCGCTTCTTTCGATAGCTCCACGATTCTGTGTGCATGTATGCCAAACGAATTTTCTCGGTCGTTTCCTTTGTTCTTTGCTTGAGGGCATTGTGTTTGAAAATCTTCAGCGGTTTTAGTTGTTGTTAAATCTTGTGTTTTTTTCTTGGCGTCTTGATTTTCCCTCTTTTGTTTTCTCCATTTCGCTCTTCTGTTTTTGAACCACACCTGAAGGACGAAAAAAGGGTTATCACTTGATCATGAAATATTGTCAATTCCAAACTGCATGGTTAGGGGTTTGTTTTCCTATGTTCACCAGCAGTGGTCGATACAGGCAAAAGCTGTTTACCCTCAGTTCATATAAATCTCTGGAGAGATATAAGAGCTTTCTTCATTTTTTTGTAATTTTTAATTCAAAATTGCAATTCATTATCTTGCAATTTCAATTTTAATTTCAAACTGAACTTGATGTGATGTAAACTGGTAAAGGTCTAAAAATAAACCCTGCTAATGTTTGAAGACTGTTAAGCGAATTAGCTGCTGCACCGTAACTGGGCAGTTATCGACTTACATGTGAAATTTAAGGGGCATTGCTACCAGAAAAGGCTACAGAAAACGGATGATATATACTGGCATTAAAAAACCCTCAATTCTTTTAAGACCTTTCTAAATCATTGAATCAAAATGAATATGCAAACGATAAAAAAGTATCAGTTATAAACCATCTCGTTGAATATTTTCTGACCGACTTGAACAGATTAAAATCCATTCGACAATATGTAATTTTGAGTCAAAATTCGGGAAGCAAATGTTTTGAAACTTGAATTCTCAAATACTATGTATTTCCTTTTGAATATTTTATACACGTTTCTTGGTAAAGGCTTGTCATCATCAAACAAACGCTCTCTTCATGACAGTTCTTGTAAGAGCAAAATCCTTTCGATGTGGAGGCTCCTGTCCAAGAAATATGTTACTGGAGTGTGATGTATATATTATATTTTATATGAGCAGCTCAAATTTTCTTCATTATAGAAGCATTTGACTTGTGAACAAGTTGGTAACGAATGCATTTAAGGAAGAACCCAAAATTCAGCAACTTTTCTTGATCTACGAGTCCAGGGAAATTGTGGGAGCTATTTGTTTATTGCAAGGTATGAAACCGTGTACCTTTTATTATTTTTAATTTTTAGTTTTTGCCCTCCTGTGCATCAAATTAGTTTGTCATGGTGAAGTTTTTAGCTCGGCCGCAATCTAAGTTGGTCACTTCAACGCCTCTTAGCTGCACTGAAGTCAGAATTTGAACACTTATTATAATCTATTCTCTCTGCCGAGAATATTGAGTGTTTACATCCATAGTCTTCACAACTATCATGTGGAATAGATGAAGAGAGGAAAATTCATTTCCATATCCAAGGTTTAGAATAGTCGCCAGTTCGTTTCTTAAGGCAATGCTGCTAAAGTTTTGACAAGAGAAGTGTCCGCTCTGATGCAGACCCCGATCGAATGAGCGCAGAATCACTCCAGAAATATATCATCAACCTAAACGAAAGTTGAACACAAAATGATGTAATTAATTACCTTTATAAGCGAGCTCAAAACGACTGAAAACAATGATTAAAAAGACTTTGGAGAACAAGAAAGAGCAGTAACTATAAACACAAGCTGAGCCGGGTTGTTTCTTGTAGCATGCAATTTAGATATCCGTGTAACTGTAACAAGAAAACATCCGGAAACATTTTAACGATCTCCGACAGTTCTTCGGCAAAAAAAAACAAAAATTAAATAGTTTAAACGAAGACTTGTATGGCAAGATCAATTCGCGCGCACTGTATTAACATAGAAAAAACTACATAAACACAGTGATTCCTGAATATATCGAAACACAAACTTAAACCTGACCAAAACATTCCTCGTATAAATTGAAATCTGCGAAAGTGTACATCGTTAACTAAACAAGAAACCGAAATTGCAGACCGCCCCTATAAATGCTTTGTAAACGTCTTTCAATTTTCAGAAAAATTTTCGAAACAAAAACACACACTCTGTAGTTTTAAAGCATCTATGGTTAGAATTTCAGTGGATTGGTTCAAATTATTAGAAGAAATCACCATAACCTGTCCTACCAGCCGCACGTTTTGGATGAATCCGCCATTTCACCCCGTCCCCTTCTCTATTCTGTCAACTCTTGCGTTAAGGTTTATATCTAACTACTAATGAATATAGCTTTGATCTGGAAGCAATTCCATCACTAAAGATCAAGATTTCTTTCTCCAAATGTTTGCACGGACTCGCAAAGGCGTCTTCTATATTTGTATATTGTTGGCATACATTGTTGCTATTTAGCCTAGATTTGACAACTATTTTAAAGAGACCTATAGCAATTTATTATCTGCAGCAGAAAAGCTTTAGCCATGCAGTCTCTCTTCTTAGTATTTACCGCTATCAACATGTTTTGTTCGTTGGTTTGCCAGTTTAGAACGGGACAATCTACCTATACTAACGATGGAGCCACTCTAACGTTTGCTTCTCAACCACTGAGTCGTTAGAGGTTTTCATGCACTTCCATTTTTAACTCTTTCTAAGAATTCCTGCAGTACGAGGCTATCTAGGAAACTGCAAATAAAAAACTAGATTCTTGAACAACTGATCATGAAGAATAATTCCTGAGTTCCCATCAGAATTACCGATGCAGTAAATTGTCCGATACGATTTCGTTGCTGTGTGTTTTGACCCACTTGGGAAGGAAAGCGTTGAGGGATTTTTACTTTCAAATTCTGTAAGTCTATTTTCGAGCTCCCTGTTGTGTATCCGAAAAAAAGCTACATTTTCACACACATTAATTATCACCCACAAACACGGCGGCGCGACATGAATAGAACTCGATTCTCTGAGGTGTAAATAAATTGTGGTTTCAAATTCAAGCAAGAGGGAAGGATTTACTCATTTTAACATTTGGATGCTGTGGAAAACACATCAGTGTTTTGTGCTATATTCATTAGTAGTTAGATATAAACCTTAACGCAAGAGTTGACAGAATAGAGAAGGGGACGGGGTGAAATGGCGGATTCATCCAAAACGTGCGGCTGGTAGGACAGGTTATGGTGATTTCTTCTAATAATTTGAACCAATCCACTGAAATTCTAACCATATGCTTTAAAACTACAGAGTGTGTTTTTGTTTCGAAAATTTTTCTGAAAATTGAAAGACGTTTACAAAGCATTTATAGGGGCGGTCTGCAATTTCGGTTTCTTGTTTAGTTAACGATGTACACTTTCGCAGATTTCAATTTATACGAGGAATGTTTTGGTCAGGTTTAAGTTTGTGTTCGATATATTCAGGAATCACTGTGTTTATTGTAGTTTTTTTCTACTGTTAATACAGTGCGCGCGAATTGATCTTGCCATACAAGTCTTCGTTTAAACTATTTAATTTTTGTTTTTTTTTGCCGAAGAACTGTCGGAGATCGTTAAAATGTTTCCGGATGTTTTCTTTGTTACAGTTACACGGATATCTAAATTGCATGCTACAAGAAACAACCCGGCTCAGCTTGTGTTTATAGTTACTGCTCTTTCTTGTTCTCCAAAGTCTTTTTAATCATTGTTTTCAGTCGTTTTGAGCTCGCTTATAAAGGTAATTAATTACATCATTTTGTGTTCAACTTTCGTTTAGGTTGATGATATATTTCTGGAGTGATTCTGCGCTCATTCGATCGGGGTCTGCATCAGAGCGGACACTTCTCTTGTCAAAACTTTAGCAGCAATTGCCTTAAGAAACGAACTGGCGACTATTCTAAACCTTGGATATGGAAATGAATTTTCCTCTCTTCATCTATTCCACATGATAGTTGTGAAGACTATGGGTATGTAAACACTCAATATTTCTCGGCAGAGAGAATAGATTATAATAAGTGTTCAAATTCTGACTTCAGTGCAGCTAAGAGGCGTTGAAGTGACCAACTTAGATTGCGGCCGAGCTAAAACTTCACCATGACAAACTAATTTGATGCACAGGAGGGCAAAAACTAAAAATTAAAAATAATAAAAGGTACACGGTTTCATACCTTGCAATAAACAAATAGCTCCCACAATTTCCCTGGACTCGTAGATCAAGAAAAGTTGCTGAATTTTGGGTTCTTCCTTAAATGCATTCGTTACCAACTTGTTCACGAAGTCAAATGCTTCTATAATGAAGAAAATTTGAGCTGCTCATATAAAATATAATATATACATCACACTCCAGTAACATATTTCTTGGACAGGAGCCTCCACATCGAAAGGATTTTGCTCTTACAAGAACTGTCATGAAGAGAGCGTTTGTTTGATGATGACAAGCCTTTACCAAGAAACGTGTATAAAATATTCAAAAGGAAATACATAGTATTTGAGAATTCAAGTTTCAAAACATTTGCTTCCCGAATTTTGACTCAAAATTACATATTGTCGAATGGATTTTAATCTGTTCAAGTCGGTCAGAAAATATTCAACGAGATGGTTTATAACTGATACTTTTTTATCGTTTGCATATTCATTTTGATTCAATGATTTAGAAAGGTCTTAAAAGAATTGAGGGTTTTTTAATGCCAGTATATATCATCCGTTTTCTGTAGCCTTTTCTGGTAGCAATGCCCCTTAAATTTCACATGTAAGTCGATAACTGCCCAGTTACGGTGCAGCAGCTAATTCGCTTAACAGTCTTCAAACATTAGCAGGGTTTATTTTTAGACCTTTACCAGTTTACATCACATCAAGTTCAGTTTGAACTTAAAATTGAAATTGCAAGATAATGAATTGCAATTTTGAATTAAAAATTACAAAAAAATGAAGAAAGCTCTTATATCTCTCCAGAGATTTATATGAACTGAGGGTAAACAGCTTTTGCCTGTATCGACCACTGCTGGTGAACATAGGAAAACAAACCCCTAACCATGCAGTTTGGAATTGACAATATTTCATGATCAAGTGATAACCCTTTTTTCGTCCTTCAGGTGTGGTTCAAAAACAGAAGAGCGAAATGGAGAAAACAAAAGAGGGAAAATCAAGACGCCAAGAAAAAAACACAAGATTTAACAACAACTAAAACCGCTGAAGATTTTCAAACACAATGCCCTCAAGCAAAGAACAAAGGAAACGACCGAGAAAATTCGTTTGGCATACATGCACACAGAATCGTGGAGCTATCGAAAGAAGCGAGCGTCGTTCAGGAGACTTTCGCTGAGATTTCAAGACTCAACACAAAAGGGCGGCCACTGACATTGCATTCTCCTGCAGTGAGCAGCGAAGTTTAGATTTCCTTGTATATATGTAGATAAATACCGTATTCCAAGTCTGACTGTATATTATTTGCGAAAAGGAATGCAGATTTATTTATTTATTTCGGAATTTCAAATCGGTGTGAATGAGATTACTTAATGAGGAATCATTTTTTTTATTATGTATCTTGTGTAAAATCATGTACAAAAAAACAGCAACAAAAAAAAAACAATGGCGGATTTGAAACTGTTCTGTTTTTGTTACTAAATACAATACATTCATTACTTGAAATCGCTATGCTGTTAACTTTTCTATCGTTAAAGAAAAGGAAACACTTTTCTTAACAAAAGTAAGTATTTTTAATAAGTGTCTTTCTCAACGAATGCATTTTGTTCAGTTCAAATATTCCCTCAAAATACTGTTGTAGTTCCTGTTTAAATGTCGTGAATTTTACAGTCTGTCTTAATTAATTATCCGTAGAAAACAAGCATATATAGTCAGTCAATAAAGAGTGAAAACACTGGAACTGCAATGTCGCTATCAAGACACATGGACACTTCTAAAACAATAGCAGTTTATATGCTGACGTGTCTCGGGATCAGCACCCTTGATGCAAACTGACCATCAAGTTCCAAGTACACTTGACTCTCGTAGTATGTTTGCCCCTCTAGATGTATATAAATTATCATAACTAATCTGTTTACCTGTGAGGGACTTGTCTTCCCAAGGAGGGGTTAAGAGGAATTGCTTTGCTAAGATCTGACGACCCAGTAGGTTTGTAGAATTATATTTGTTGAAGTAAACGTCTGTTCTTTGAGGAGTCTTAGCACTCACTATCAGGGAATATGGTTTCCAGATCAGTGGCATTTTGACGTACATGGTGAAAACAAAGTGGCGAGTTTGAGTTCCACAGAAAATTAACTTAAGCTCAATTTGAAGCAGGCCCTACTACCGAAGTTATTTACGGTTTGAAAAAAAATCATTATCACTAGTAAACAGTCAGCACATCAATTTTTATTGCAAATCCTCAGATTTGATTGGTTTCTTATTTTTTATTAGTTGCATGATAGGCCACAATTTGGTGTATCTCCTCTGATATTGCCTCGGTGAGAAGTTTCGTCTGGTTACAGACCTTCGTTCCATCACTAAAGTCTCTTCGGTTATTTATGATGCACACCACACTTTTCAAAGTTCAAAACTTAACGATAGAGGCCAGGCCAACACTGAAAACCAAAATCTGCAATGGGCTAGCACCTGATCCAGGGGAGCAGAGATACTCCTGGTCGCTTCATGCTACAGAAACCGGGATAAGTTTCGGCTCGAAGGACCACTCACCTGAAACAATCTTTACCTTTTTATTGCATGATCTCTTTTCAAGGCTTTCACCAAGAAAAGCATACTGGATTGATGAGAAACCATGCCAAAGGAGTTTCAAAGTCTATGTGTATTGCACTATTGTTTAACTCATCCTCAAAGGCACGAACTAAAAATAACTCGGTCTAACAGGAGTAGTTTAAACACCACAGAGCTTGGGTTAAGATGCTGTAAGAGCTGATGAAAGCTCTACTAATGACCAATTCAGTCAGAACATTAAAGAAATTGTAAATCATTAATTTACACATTTCGGCTATCATTAGTCTTTTTAATTCAGTTTCTTGTTGCTAATTGATTAACCATCCCAAGGAAAGAAAGTCGGACATCCATGAAAGTGGTTTTTGTTTTACTCTTGTGCCTTTGCCTGATTCATGTGTTCTTTGGTAAAACATTCAGTGTCTCTGTCAGTGATTTTCCACACTCAGGGGCTCTCCTATCACTAGGCTACCTAAACTGCCGTGGTATTACACCGTATCACAAGAGCAATTTTCAAATTTGCCTTCGACGAGTAACCGTGGGAAGTAATCAGCTCAAATTTAGCCGAACAAAATGATACCGGACAGATGACCCAATCCCTCAGTCGCTGAAACAGACTTGAACTTTTTTTTAGCACTCCTTGTCTTTGACACTAAAAAGGTCAATGTACTAAAATTAAATCCATTAATTCCTTTGGCGACTTTGCCATGAAAAGTGTCTGTCGAAGATTATCCTTAAGTATTAAAATGATTGTTCTGATTGTTCATTGCCCAGCCTCTTGCAGTTAGTATCAAGCTTTCACAGGACCTTATCTTGTTCTTCCTTCTCTGTATCCTCATTACGATTCTGTCCCTTTCTAATGGAGGCATGTAAGATTATATGCTTAAGTTAGAGTCTCCCCTAGAGACGAAGCATCAAGAGGCTTCAAGAATCAAACTTACGACCCTTGTGACACAGCAGGGCAATCACTCCACAAATGGTTTACTTTAAGTAAACCGCTGAGGGAAGGATTATCTGACTGCTGAGAAAAGATTATCGGAGTTCTTTAATAAAACAGTTTTCACCTTGGTGTGAAAATCTGCAAGTCCTCCGGTAACTATTTCATGGCTGTTAACATAATCTTTGACAAGTGAAGATTAATGATTTGAAATCGTGTATGTAATCGCAAGTTACGTGGCACAGATCAAATGCAAAGAAAACATTCTCAGAAGTTTTACTTTCCAAACCTTGGCCTTTTGCTCACGTCTTTTATTATCTGTGATCAACACAGCGAATCCTCATCAATTCAAATCTATTTGTTGCATTGATTTGCCGACAATTACACGACCTTTGGGTCTAGATATATAAATGTTTCTTTGAAACACCAGACATCTATGGTCAGGTTAAACTTTATTTCGTCGTTTTAATTAGTTAATTAGAGGAATTATAGCGACAGGTGATACAGAGGAAACACTCATTTGGCGATTTCCCAAGAAAGTGCAAAGACCTGCAAATTCTTCCCAACAAATTAAACCTTAAAGGTAAAAGTACAAAAACAATCTCTTGTTTACATAATTTACCTGACAGAGGAAAAATACTTTGTTTATACTTTTTTCGTATCACGTGAGAGGAAAGCCCAAGTCAGCACGAAAAAGCGGGAAATACGCTAACAACAAAAACAAATTTCTCGTTTCGCTTGAATTAAAATCCTCTGACACGATTTTGCAGTCTCGATGAAAGAAAATGGTTTTCTTAACCCTCCCCAGAACATATGGTCGACTCATTGGATTCAAGGCCGAAGGTAACACTAATCAGTCACGCTGGGCACGCCCACCAGCAAATACCTTTTAGAAGCTTTAGGCTTCGTTTGCAAGTGCTTCTGTGGATTCGTTTGCTTTCATTTTCAGCTATATCAGTTGCCGTGTACGAATTTGTGTTAATAGATTTATCATGTGAATAAGATCTTAAGTACAGAATCCAAGCTGTGAAATCATTGCGGACAGATCAGCTTCTGGTTGAAAAGAAGAAATTGGAATAATGGGTGGTATTTAAGCGATACGACATTTATCTTCATCTCGATGATATCACAAGTATTTACTCTAGTCTCCATTTCCTTCACGCCGTGAAACGCCAAATTGGGAGCATGACGTTATGAAAAGCCAGCAAAACATTGTATCATTTATCTAGTTCCGGCAAATATAAACATGTTCGCATGCATACCGTAAATATAAATGAATGCCCTAGATTAAGCGACATTTCTCATAAGGTCTCGGTTTACTGAAGGATGTGAAGAGGTTATGGTAGTTTACAACGTAAAAATTACTTTGTCAGGTCTTCAGAGGGCAGAAGGGCAGGGGGCAAAACAAGGACCATCTAGATCCACACCCAGCCCTTGAACTGCGGGCGTCAAACAGCCTCCGTTTTATTAATGACGAAATCTTCGACTGATAAGCCACTTAACCGCTACAAAGAATTAGTACGGGCTAAACTGATAACTATCTCCGGAAGGAGATAGTTCAGTAAATGTAACAACTGTTTACTAGGTGGTCCCAGCGATCTGCCATTGCCCAGTTATTTCTGATGGGCGTTGAGAAAGGCCCGAACAAAGAAGCTTTGGTTAAAATTTCCTTCCACAAGTCACAGTGGAAGAGAATTATCAGGCAGGCATAATGAACACATCATAGACAATGGTGTTGCCTCTCTTAACTCCCGGCCGGCATGGCTTTCACGAAATCCGCCGCCAGTGATAAAAGGCGGTATTGTCCTGCAATGCTCTCACGAATGTCTAAATCTTTTAAACGAGAAAGATACGGAGATTTTTGCGCTCGAATTAAACTAAATTATAACTGCGTTAAACCTATTTGTAGGGGTTCAATACTACATCTGTCGCCTAAGTCGTAAGTGTTGACTGTATATTATTAATACTTGTTAACAAATAGGGTTTAAAGAGGGTTAAGTACAGCACTGACTGGTGCTGAACTTAAGGTCAAAGAAAAAACAAAATTTTAACATTGTACTGCCACATCAGTAAAAAATAACAACTAAAGTATGAGCTAAACTGGATCAGTCACGAAGATCAAATATAACTTGCTTCAAAAAGGAATTGGTCCTTTTCTTTGGCATGCATTTTATTGTTTTAGAAATGAAATATCGAAAACGGGTTAAGAAATGTGAAGGCGATGTATCGTAATCGCGTAAGTTATCGCAGTAATCTCTACCGGAAATGTTTTCTCTCGTGTGGCTTGCAGCACGACAGTTCGCGTTCCTGACAGGTATTAAAGTTGTCTTGAAACGGCGACATTGATTAATGTTTTCCGGGAATAGACAAACCCGATAAGGAATTGCATAAAGAAGGAAAACATCAGGAAAAGATGAATGTTTACCAATGATCTAGCGATATAACCAGTGAGGAAACATTTGTCACCAGAAAGTGTAATCGATGACATGGATCGACATGGTACGGACACTTGTTTTCAAAATAGCAGCTGCTACAAACAGCCCTGGGGTGGGGGGAAGAGGACTCCGATATGAAAAAGTAGGGAATGTTCAACGTTAAGGGACAGGAAGAGAAATCAAGGATTCTGGTCTCACTTAGGGTGTTAATGAAGAAGCATGTCTATTTTTAGCTGTTAAAGTAACTTGTAGAGTTCACTCAGAGGAATAATATTAAAAACCGTTCTTTTCTTCCATCAGTTCCAAACTGTAATGCAAGGACCACTTGCGCAAACACTGAAACAGCAGCGGAATGAAGCCGGATCTTGGTTTAGATCAGGATAACGTGTAAAATAAAGTAATAAACGAATTGAAAGGCTGATTAGCTAGCTAAAAATACATAGCTTAAAAAAGGTAAATTTAATACACAGTATTTCTGTTAGACAGGACTAACCTTCTTCAGGGGCTACATGCAAGTGGATATAGATAACACGGTGACAAAATTTTAAATGATACCAAAGAAAACATGTACATGTGACATGATTGGTTAACAAAAATAGAGGAAAATGACACGTGTACTAAAGGAGATACATAAAAGAATAAATAGATTAAATTTCGTCACGCCTGTTGAACCCAGAAGGTTCGAAGGTCTTACCCTTAGCTTGGAGATCATAATAATTCTCTTGCCTTGTCTTTTATTTTGCAAGATTCACAGTGAACTGTTTCGCTTCCATCTTACGTCATAAAAACATTTTGTAAAACTGCTCTCAGTTCAATCAGATTAACATGATATCGGGCAGACAGGCTCTTTTTGTCACGTCGTTTGTTTTTCCAATTGATATCTTTCAATCAGAAACACCAAGAACACTCCATTTATGGGCAAGTCACGAGGTCTCTATAACGTGACGTCATGTTGCTAAGCAACCAAGTTGAACACCCCGTTTATGGACAAGTCACGAGGTCTCTATAAGGTGGCGTCAAGTTGCTAAGCAACCAAGTTGACGGAAACCACTGGCAGGGCGTATTCTCGGAGCTAAATCGATAGTTATGTCCGGATCTTTCCACCACCGAAGGAATTGTGTTTTAAATATCAGACTTCGCCTCAGGTGTATACCACCACCTTGCGTGATCCTTTGGTTTCTTGAGAAGGCAACAACCTTTCCCTTTCTTCAACCACATCAACAGGTTTAACCCAGTTCAGCGAAAACATAATGAGAGAGGCAAGCACTGCCACGCCGCCCGTTACATAAAACGATGCGCTGTAGCGTTTTGACACGTCAAAAATCCACCCAGCCATGGGTGGACCTAAAGTTTTTGGAAACGCCATTAAACAGTACAAAGCGCCTATGGCATGTCCAACTTTTTGAACGCCAACGAGATCTCGCGTTACAACAGGCAGTAACATCTCGTAACAGCCATCAAACAAACCAAACGCGAACGCGTACACACTTATCCACTCGTATCTCGTTGCCACGGTAACAGCAGACGTGGAGATACCGATGAAGAGTACTGCCCCAGGGCAGACTAGAAGGCGCTTGAAACGAGGATAGTCACATAGCGTACCGAAAATTAAACTTCCTAAGACACCTCCAATTGACATGTAACCCGTCAACAGTGAGGCTTTGGTGCTGCTGACTCCTTTATCTTCTGCAAAACAAACCTGAAGAAAGGATGAAAGGTGTCGATGAGCATTCATATTTTGTTAGTAGCTATGTGTTGACTTTTTGTGGCGGCTACGTTTCTACCTGCAACGGGTGGTTGGAGAGCGGGTTAACGCTAATCCAGGACGAAAAGTTAACAGAAACATTAAACAATTATTGGTCGAGGCTTTTGTGATATCCAGAATAACCCTTACCGAGACCGTGATTATTCTGGATATCACAAAAACCGAATCTAATAATTGCTTTATTACACATTACACGAAAAAAGAATGGACGTCATGTTTTTTGCTTCTTCACTGACGGGAAGCAACACAAAGCACGCGAACTTGACATGATTACCCTTAGAAATGATGCACTGCGGTCATACATGACATGATAACTCGTGACCTTGAATGTCCTTGACATGACAATTGTGTAATCTGCAGTTATGACGTCACGGGCACTGATTTCGAAAATTCACTGTA
>JAHPZR010036837.1:5000-14488 GCA_019787425.1 Platygyra sinensis
AAAAGAAAAGAAAAATTACAACCAACACACGAGCTGACTTATACACAATATGAATTAAGCATTCACTAAACATTTAAATACTCGTCAAGCTCTACAACGCGTTAGAAGTTTTAGATAAGTTTATGGCTTAGTCAAAACAAAGTCACTGAAGCGCTTTGGTGGCCGTCGTTGACGCTCTGATCGTCTTAGCACTGGCTTGGGTGGAGACTCTACTGAAGTTGGAGCAACTTCCGGCCCAATCAGAGGAGCAGTTTCTTGACTTGGCGCAGGTGGATTTACTTCTTCGGGAACGGTGGTCAGGAACTCATTGGACTGTGGACAGACGGGAACAGACACCTCAGCAGGGGCCTGGTCTGATGATGGCGGTGGCGGCTCATTTGTCTTCCGCAGGTGAACACGGTTGCGACGAACCACATGATGAGGTGTCTCGACCTCATACGATCTCTCGTCCACTCGACTTCGCACAATTCCTTTCTGCCACTCTCGCTTGCCCAGCTGAAACGGTTTTAGCCTTACTACATCTCCTGTTGTTAAGGGATCCAGATCGACAGCACCTCGGTTGTAATACTGAGCTTGTCGCTGCTTGCGCTCTTCGAGCTTGGCTCGGCACAGCTCGTTGTCTGAGACTGCTTGTGGCGCGAGCAAGTTTGCCGTCATCGGTAGGAGACTTCTAGTCCTTCTGTTGAAGAGACGTTGCGCTGGACTAACTTGGACACTGGCAGGTGGGGTGTTGCGATGATCGAGCAAAGCTAGAAAAGCATCTGATCCACTCACTCTGCACTTTCTGAGAATTTTCTTAGCTTCCTTCACTGCGCTCTCTGCTTTACCATTACCCTGACTGTGATGTGGGCTGCTCGTGAGATGTTCAAAGTCCCAGCCTCGCGAGAACGTCAGGAAATCACGTGACGTAAACTGTGAACCGTTATCTGTAACCAGCTGCTCAGGAATACCGTGGCGTGCAAAGTGGGCCTTTAACTTTCTGATGACACACACCGACGAAGGAGACCTTAAATGATCCAGCTCAAAGAAATCACTGTAATAGTCTGAGGTGACTAAGTAGGTTTTCCCTTCAAACTCAAACAGATCTGCAGCCACTCGTTGCCATGGTCGATTCGGCGTTTCGGGGGACATCATTGTTTCCTTGACTTGACCTCGCTCATACTCCCGACACGCCTCACAGGTTGAAACATAGTTCTTAATGTCAGCTGTCATACCGGGCCAATAGAGGCACTCACGGGCTCTGTTTAGACAGCCATTCACCCCAAGATGTGAACTGTGGATTCGTCTTAACAGCTCGCTCCTCGAAGCTCGTGGAACCACGACACGCTCTCCCTTAAAGATGAGACCATCCTGGATCGACATCTCATCACGCATGTTGAAGTAAGGGGAAATGATGCTGGGCACGTTACTCTTATGCTCTGGCCAGCCCTTCTGAATCACAGCTTTCAGCACTTGAAGAGACTCATCTGCTTCGGTGTCTTTCTGAATTAGCAGAAGCCTTTCTTCCGACACAGGCAGGTACTTCATCATGTTGATTGTCTCGAACTCATTCTCGTCTTGCTTACCGGCAGGGAGAAATGCTCTCGACAGGGTATCGGCCAGAAACATCTTGCTTCCCTTCTCGTATCTTACTTCCAGGTCATACTTCTGAAGACGAATTATCATGCCTTGCAGACGCTTGGGGGCACGGTGCAAGGGCTTCTTGAGAATTGATTCCAGTGGCTTGTGGTCGCTGAAAACAATGGTCTTATTGCCAAACGTGTAGTCGTTAAACTTCTCCACTGCAAAAACAATCGCAAGCATCTCTTTTTCCATCTGAGCGTAACGCGTCTCAGTCTCCGTTAATGCTCTGCTTGCATAAGCAATGGGATGACCGCTTTGCATTAGGGCTGCGCCCAGACCAACTTGACTGCTGTCACATTGCACTTCCAATGGCTCACCAGGCTTGTAGTAGGCTAGCACAGGAGCAGATGCAATAAGGCCCTTCACTTCATTCCAAGCACGTTCTTGCGCATCGGACCAACACCATTCAACATCTTTATGGGTAAGGTCGCGAAGCGGTCTCATTACGTCAGACAGGTTTGGCAGGAAACGGCTAAGGTAATTTACCATACCATTCAAACGCAACACATCTTCAGGCTTTTCTGGTCGCGGCATTTCTGTAATCGCCTCAACTTTCTGCGGATCTGGCTTCAGGCCCTCTGATGTCAGAACTATTACATGGTGGCAGCGAGCGGAAAATTGGTCTAGTTCCTCTTGGTCGTCGAAGAATTAAGCTGTCTGCGGCATGGGCGATGAGGAAGGCCATACTGGAACCAATGGAAGCTCTGCTACGGTTGCTCAACCTTCAATAAGCCAGTCTCCAATGTTTCATCAAATTTCCTCACCTCAACCTCTTGCACTGCGGCCCAGCGGAGAAGTAGCCGATAACTGGAAGCTTTGGAAGGAAAAGTACAACAACTATTTCGTTATTTCTAGGTTAGATCGAGAAAGCTCGCCGTACCAACTTGCGATGTTCAAGCACACCATTGGCGATGACGCTCTAAAAGTTATCAAAACATTCAGTTACGCCGAGGGTGAGGATTCGAATAATTGGCGCGTGGTAATGGCTAAAATGGAGAAACACTGCATTGGAGAAGTCAATGAGATCTATGAGAGATATTGTTTTAACAAGCGGGACAAGCTTCCAACCGAGTCGGTCGATTGTTTTGTTGCCGAACTGAAAACCTTGGCCAAGACGTGCAACTTTTGTAAGAAAAAGAATCATTTTGCGAAAGGGTGCAAAGATGCCGCGGTTAACGCCATTGAGAGCGATGAAGACTTGGAAGAGATCAGCGTTGTAAGGGTGCAAGCTATGAAGGACAAAGCTGTGTTTGCTGAGATGTTGGTTCAGCGGAAACCCGTGAGATTTCAAATTGACTGTGGAGCTAGTGCTAACATTTTGCCATCTAAGTATGTGGAAGATGTGGATCTCGAGCCTTGTTCCCAGTCCCTCGTTATGTGGAATGGCACCAAGGTCAAGCCTGTTGGGACCTGCGCTCTGCCAGTTGTAAATCCCCGGAACAATAATAAGTACAAAGTGAGATTCTTAGTCGTCAAAGAGAGTTTAACTCCGCTCCTGGGTTTAAACGCTACCGAGAAGATGGGTTTGTTAACTGTGCACAAAGAGAACTTTGTTAGCGTTGTGGAGAATTTGGAAACATCTTGCTTCCCACCGCTGCCACCATGTAATAAAATGAAGGACGACCAAGATAAAACCAAGAGACGTTTACTCAATGAATATCTACATCGCAACTCACTACGAATATTTAAGTAGTTCAAACTGGCGGGAACGGGTCTCTAGAGAACGCACGTGCATCTTATACATAACTCATGCTATTATAACAATAATATACACCACAAAAAAATAATTTCGAAGTTTCTTCACTTGTTGCGGCCGCAAACCGGGACGCCACTTTCTCTTGAGTTGCTCAGAGGTAAATAGCACAGGATATTCGGAGTTTGACGAGCCAATCAGCGCGCCCGTTTAACGCTATCTACTGTTTTAGTATATACTAACATGCAATATACATAGGAGTTTGAGAAGATTTCACCGACCCGTTCTCTTAATAACACGATAGCTTTTGATTTTGGGGGTGCAACTGAATGCGTTATATTGTTGCCTTGGTAACAGGTTTTCTGGAAAAATATGATGTAATGATTCAAGGAGCATTTAAACATCCAACAAGTCAAAACAACGTGGCGCAAAATGTCTTGTCATAAATTAATTGTGATGTGATGCCGTCATGGTCAACGACTGTGAACATGAGTGAACAGTTTATTGTGTCGACCTCAGTACCGCTGTACGTGTTTTAACTGTAAAACAGAAAAGTTTTAACCTTATTAGCCTTTGGCAAATTACTCTAATCTAGTAGCTCATGTTGACTTATCCATCTACAATACTTCCTAAATGTCATAAAACATGTTCCACATAACCTTTATTCGCAGCACTTCACTTTCCAATGGAAACTGCTAGTAATGATAATAATATTGTAGTTTGGAAAGTAGAGAAGTGATTGCTTAATAAGTGCATGATCAGTGTCAAACGTGTGCTATGAAGCTAGAAAGAATAATTATATTTAAAAAATTAATTTGCACCTGATTCTGATGTGCTTTGGCGATTTGCTCGTAATTCCTGAGAATAAAGAAAAATACGTCATTGACTTAACACATCCACCAATAGATATGGTCTATAAAAACGACTCTTTCACATGCTAATTAAACTCATTTTCATAAAAAATGATTGGGCACCAGGCCTCGCTTTGATAGAGAAGCTTAAGTCCAATCAGAAATGGGCTAACAATTTAGGGACCATCAAGAAAACAGGAAAGAACTTTTAACAAACTTTCTTTGATGTGACATGAATTTCAATCTTGCGAGTATCAAATCATAGGACACGTGCTGCAATTGTTACTGGAAATCAAAGACAAAAGGCAGTCTTACGTCTTCATGATTTTTAGAGCCATCACTTCTTTTCTGAGTGCCTCTAACTCCTCTTCTTGTTTCTTCCTCTGCTGATGTAGGAATATGATGTACTCAATGGCTGAAAGGAAAACACCGCTTACAATAAACATAACAGATAGACATGCTAACCGGTTCTTCTGCGGGTAATGTTACTACATGAGCCGCATGAATGTTTTTTATGGAGGATGAAAAAAGATGTAGTTAGATAAGGCTGTCTACATGATAATAATAACATGAGATAAAATCTGCAATACATGATAGGTTGTTTCAAGATGTTCTTGGGATTTCTAAAGCCAGACGTGACCTAAAAATAACTAGAGAGGGATTACCTTGAGAATAAGGCCTTTATGGGGGAATTCACTATAAAAATTGTCTTACTCTTCATCCTCTCTTTCCTAAACGTACCATCTCCAACAGTAAAACCTAAGCTGTCAACATCGAGTATATGTTTTGAACACAAACATGGCAGATTCAACATGTACAATCAATGAAGTACGTCTTTATTCAGAGAGTTGCCACTAGTTTTGATAGTTAGGGT
Organism: Platygyra sinensis; assembly: GCA_019787425.1. Taxonomy (NCBI): domain Eukaryota; kingdom Metazoa; phylum Cnidaria; class Anthozoa; order Scleractinia; family Merulinidae; genus Platygyra; species Platygyra sinensis. The sequence continues at coordinate 10,042 of JAHPZR010036837.1, forward strand.
CCTTGTGATCCTCAGTTCAAAGAGTTAGGAGTTCTTATTGCTTTTCAGGGGTCCTTTACCCATTACTCATATTTTCAGAACTTTTATCCTGCATCCCAAGGACACACTTTTGACACACTTTGCCAAAAAAATGCTGTGCGTCCTTTTCATTTTTTGTGCGTTTAAGATGCACACCTGTGTGTCGATGGGAACTCTATTTCTCGTGTCTACTACTCACAATCATCCTTCTTGCATGACTTGAAATAAGTTGATCACATCATGATACGTGTACACAAATATACCATGATAACGGTCATTAATGCAAGTGCGGCCGTAACACTACTTGAACAGAGACCTGAAAAAATTCACGCTCTGAGCGGGATTCGAACCCACGACCTCTGCGATGCCAGTGCAGTGCTCTCCCAACTGAGCTATCAAAGCCACATGAGAGCGGTCGTATATGGGTTAGCCCTTTACTGTATTTGGGTACGTTTAGACTTGGCCCAAGTACAATAAAGATGAAAGTAATTTGTCTCATAGTAGCAATTGAGTGATAACGGTCATTAATGCAAGTGCGGCCGTAACACTACTTGAACAGAGACCTGAAAAAATTCTAACCCATATACGACCACTCTCATGTGGCTTTGATAGCTCAGTTGGGAGAGCACTGCACCGGCATCGCAGAGGTCGTGGGTTCGAATCCTGCTCAGAGAATGAATTTTTTCAGGTCTCTGTTCAAGTAGTGTTACAGCCGCACTTGCATTAATGACCGTTATCACTCAATTGCCACTATGGGACAAATTACTTTCACATACAGTATACCATGTGACGCTATTCTAGCCTGCGTAGCTGGCGGGATTTCGCGCGCGAGTGCATTTGTTTTGGTTGCGAAGCCGTGAATGCGAGTGGCGAAGCCGTGAGAGGATTGGTGAAGAGTCGAGTTGAATTCCCGCCTGCCCAAATTCGTGGGGTTTTTTGAATTATGCGTTCACCAGTGCACGCGAATTTCGGATTGGCTGACAGGACTGAAACGTCAATCAAATGTTAATCTATACCACTCTTCTTTCCCAGAGGAAAAGGTTTGTTTTCATACACAAATTTGCTAATGGAGAATGCGAAGAAATGCATAGAGGAAGCTTTGGATTCTCTGAATATCCGTGGGGAAAGGAGAAAAATTATACTCAAGGAAGAACAGGAGAGAGATTTCGGGGAATGATATGTAAAATGGGTCAATTAACCTACACGACTACGGTTCGTGACATTTGTACATTTGCCGTTCTCTGTTGGGTCACTCGACCTTTTTGTCACTTCACTCGTGTTTATGAAGGGCACTTCATGTAATGTTACAAGGAGGAATTTAAATTAGAGTAGAGCAGAGCCGTAGATCGTGCTATGGCAAATTTTAAGAGGTCATAGGACTGCATGATTTCCGCTGTTGTATATGCATGTCGCTTCGCCGAGTTTGACACCTCTGTAATTTGCAATGTGTTAGTGTATTGTTTTGGCTCATTTCTTTTGCAACATATGTTTTTAAATCTCCAAGCATTTGCTTTTGAGGGACAAGATATGACGTTTTCTGTGAACGTGTTGCTTACTTGCATTCTATATTGTGACGCCGGGCCCGGATGTGATTAGAACTGTTTGCCTTCGTAAGGTTTTCATCGGAGCCGCCATGGCTTTTACTTCGAGAAAGCTATACGCTTGTCTAGAGAAATTTTTATGTTTCTTGCCGCTATCTGATCGAGTTTATGTTTCTGGCATTCGATGTATAGGTTTATTCCTCCTTTGATCGCTCTAGTACCACAGGATTCAAATATAGCTCTTCACACGCAAGTCTGTTGACTGTTTGTGTGATTCGGCTTAGTTTCATGTTTCATGTTACACTTTGTTCTCTGATTGGCCTATTTAATTGATCCATCAAAAGTGCTAAAAGTGGGCGGCAAGCAAAACCCATACCAAATGTGGCAGGTGGGAATTTCACTCGCGGCTTCGCCGCTCGCGAATTCCTCGCAGGCTTCGCCCGCGATGGAATATGGCGCCGCCGCTCGCCCGCTCACGCATCCCGCCAGCTACGCAGGCTAACAGTATACCATGTGACGCTATTCAAGCTTTACTGTGTCTCTGGTCTCACAACTTGCACTCATTGTCGGACCTTGCCTTACTTACATTTCTGAAGGATGATGGCCTTGCTTAGCTTTTGCATAGCTGTTGCAGTGTTTGGCTGGTGGCAGGTTGGTACGATTGTCTGTAGATCATCATACCCTTTCTAAACAAAAGAAATAAATAATTGGGAATGAACAATTGAGTTCCTTGTCCATTGGCAATGTTACATAGTCAGAAATCTGTTTTTTTAATTGCTTAGTATTAAAATGCATCTTTCAGTTGATATAGTAATAAAATTTTATGATAAAAAGTCATGATGTTTTGACATCTCCAAGGTTATTTTCAAGTACAGGTAAAAAATACGCAAATTAGCATATGTTTCTAAAATAGTTTCGAACAGTAGAATACAGTGAAATACAAAAAGTGTCAAAAAGTTCATTAAAATAAAATAAAGATTGAAAGTCTCAAGCTCAGTTTTTCATGTTTGCATAATGCAAAGTCAAAACTGCTGATCATAGGAAAACAATAATTTGCCATGATGCCAGTATTTCAGATCCCAATGCAGTGAAATCCTACAGCTGGCGAACTGTAAATGATCATTAACAAATACTTGAGCATCCTGCATGTAATGCCTGTCACACTTGTATGACAGCACACAAACTGCGTCAGGACAGTCCAACACAACAACAACTGACCCTTATAGCATCCCTCCTCTTTTGCTCAGCTGCGCTGTGTGCAAAACGTCTCTGCTCTTTAGCAACAAACACATCAGTTTCCTCATCTTGCGAGTCTAGAGACAAAACATGATGATCATTATGTCAATTGATAGAAAAAATGACACGCAGCATTATTATCATTAAATCCTTCTAGTCCCTGTGAACGCTACAGGACATATGACCTTAGGAGGTCTACTTAGCATCAAGTTTGTAAGTCCGAGGTGACTTGGGTTTTCCACATTCATTGACTACTTCATGTTTTTCAATCTGCTTTTAATCATCTCTAAAATCATATAAAAATACTCCCCTGTGTCCATCAGTTTAACTTTGAACTAAAACTGGTTGATAAAATCTACACCAAAAAATGTTAATCTAAGTGTAAACTAGTAACAGCAAAAACATTTTTATCTGTTATGAAGAACTTTTGATTTATAGTCTCTCCTGCCAGTCATTTCAAAGAAAAATATATGGTACTGTAGCTTGCTTGATTACCAAAATGTGCCCTGGATGAATCCTCATCAGGACTTGCTGGTTCAGACTTTACATCTGTTGAGTCACCTAAGATTTGTAAATACCATTGATTACGAAACTGTTAAAGGTTCTATTGAGGCCTTACACTACTGTAAAATTGATATCCCTAATGATGCCATGGATCAGCAAAGCTTGGATTTTAAACGGTTTTAATATCAATTTTACAGTAGTGTAAGGCCTCAATAGAACCTTTAACCCTTTAATGCCCAATAGTGACTTGTAGATTTTACTCTGTCTAACGCCAGACGATTTTCCTCATCAAAGGGAGACCCCTTGGGCACTAAAGGGTTAATAAACTATCTCCTTTAACCCTTTAATGCCCAATAGTGACTTATAGATTTTACTCTGTCTAATGCCAGACGATTTTCCTCGTCAAAGGGAGACCCCTTGGGCACTAAAGGGTTAACAGTTTCATTTAAAATGCTACTGAAGGACAACATCCAACGACCATTGATTACAATTTCAAGTTACAGTGTATTAATAATGATAATAATAAAAATCAGATCATTCTATCACGACTGGTTTTCTGTGTGCCTAATTGTCATGTAATCAGCACACAACCACATGGGTGTCCAATTACAGGTATCTAATTTGAACGTTTTGTAATTGGATACCCACATGATTTGGACATCAATTATGCACGCCTTAATATATGGCTTCAGTTGCACTGTTTCCTACATTTTTTAAATTTCCAAAATTTGTTAGATATGATTAATTAACAAGAAGTTTAAAAAAAACTTAAAACCACGCTTTTTAACACTTTTGCGCTCACAAAAACGTTATGTAATATTTAGCAACAACGTTTTGCAAGAAACATTACCCGAAAACAATTTAAAAGATGGTTAGGACTTGTTTCCATATCTCAAACTGCCCTTGGATACCTTGTGATGTGCACACAAAGTAAATACTGATTATAGGCCCAAGCATTGAAAATACTGATTAGGGTTAGGGTTAATGGTCAGCTTCTATATAGCATTCAGGTTTTCAATATGGTTCTGAAATTGAACCATTCACTGGCAATGAATCCTTGGTGGTCTAGTGGTTGGGGTTGAAGACTGCCGATCTGGCACGCCAGGTTCAAATCCACCTTGTCACATCAAATTTGTTTTCCTTTAAAA
>JAHPZR010036838.1:0-35000 GCA_019787425.1 Platygyra sinensis
AACTATTGCTACCGCAGTGCTGCAGTGCCGCAGTCGATGAATAATAAATTCCACGTTTAGTTGAACCTACTGCTAACCTGCAGTGCCTCGTGCAGTGCCATAGTCGATGAATAATACATTCCGACGTTTTAGTTAACTTATTTGCTACGAATCGCAGTGCCGCCCAGATCGATGAATCATCAATTCCAAGCAGAAGGCGCCTTCTGGCTTTCCAGATGCTGAACAAACTCAGTTGCAGTTTCGAGGGTAGATCTAGAAATTTCAGTCGGTGGGGAAGAAGCTGGAACTCCAGTGAGAAGTTCAGTCATGGTGTGATTGAACATGTGCAATGCTGCCGCTACTCTTGGAACCAGTTCAGGCATTTTAGACTTAGGGGGGACTTTGCCGTCTCTGATGGCTTTGTTACCATCCACTACCAAATGGGTCGATGTTTTCCCTAAGGAGCTGCTGTGGCGTTGGGCTCAAAGTGTCACTGAAGTTGACCATTTGTCGTGGATGTTCTTGCAAATGTTCCATGGAAGTCTTCAATCACCGTCAGTTGACAGGTGTGTTAACGGCCGTCTCCATTTTCTGTGAGTGGTCCGGCTGGAACGCTCGAGGAATGGCAAACAAGGACCGGTTCCCACCAAAACCTGTCCATGGTCCATTGTTGCGATGAGTTTTGCTACATTGAGTAACTGTGTGGAAGCCTAATATGCTAAAATGGCCGTTGTTGGCTTGGATGGCCTCTGCTTCTCCTCAGTGTAATAGTGGGTAGGCGCATCGTTCACACGGGAAAAAAAAAAAGAAAAAAATTAAACCTTTTTTTTGTTTTGAATAGCAGCTGAACGTCCCCAGTTGCATTTTTCTTCATCCGACTTCATCAACTTGTTGAGGATGTCAAAGACTTCAGGGGAGAGAATGAAGCCTTTATGCTGATTTGCCAGCAGTTTCACCAATCCGGAAGATGTTGTTTTGCTGATAATAGAAGAAGTGAACCCAGGTGTTCTAACGGGTTTTGGGCGGCAAGCTGAATTGCGGACGATTTTTCTGAAAAGATCAAATGAAAACGGTGGTATTAAGAATCGAACGGTAAATAAAAATCTTGAGGAAAGTTGACTACGAATAGAGTAGATTGAAAGAATTATCAAAGAAGACACTATATATTTACCTGTTCCCGGGTATCCAACAAAAATGGTGAAAATGTTAAGCGGCTGATTGTGCGTTAACGTTTGAACGCAGGCTCCTTTTGATGCGAGGAGGAACGCAGTTGTAGTGAGAAGCGAAGGTATGAAATAGCCTTCGGAACTTCCTACAGAGACAGCTTTGTTTTTGATGAAATTGTGCACGTCGGAGTTTGGAAACAATTTCTCGTAGGAAAACTGCACTTCATTGAGTCGCTTCTGGAGATTTACCCAGGTTTGCTCGTTTTGCCTATTAAGTTTAGAAAGTGCATACATCGTGAGAGAGCTGTTTGGGCTGTTAACAGTCTAAAGGCTTCTGGCGAATGTCAAACATAGATCACAGGTGAAAAGTGAAAGCATAGATGCTAATTCAGACATGGAGTATTGACCAATAGCAGGCCATGTGCATAAGTCTTTGGTTAAGTGTCAGAACCGTTTGTAGTCCTTTGGGAACTGTCACTTATTCAATCTATGGAATTATGAGTCAGTTTGATTTGGAAGGGTAATGTGAGAAAATTAATTGTGTGCGTAGCGTTGGCTTCAACATGTAATTGCGGGAGTAATATTAGATGCGAAAAAAGGAGCTAACAATAACAGGAACGCGCATTTGCTGGAATGAATTGTGAATTTGAATTGATATGTGTTTTCAAAAACCTTTTAATTGTTTTATGTTGTTGAGGCGGTGAGTTTTTGTCAAAGGAGATTAGTATTAATTAAAAAGTAAGCTGAAACTAATGAAAAGTCTTGAATTGACACGCGGAAAGGCACAAGGTTAACAAAAAACACAACTGAATTGCAACAAGAAAGTGGCATGGAAGATTAAATAACTGAAAGAAGAGTGTTATTTGTTTTCTTAATACTTGTTCCATGAGCATGTCGGGGTAAAATTAACATAAAAATGTACAGGCGGCAAATAGAAACGAATTTGCCGAAGTCGCTTTATTCAGCAGTGATTTAAAATTACTGAGTGTGAAATTGCGATAAATTTGCATGTAAGCAAAAGCTAAAAAAACTCCCAAATTCTACACCGCTATTCCGTCTATGACATCTTTACTTCAAGCAAGAAAATGAATGAAAAGGGGACGCAAGTTGCTATTGGTTTGAAAAAACCGCGTCAAATTTGCTTTGGCACGCAAACTCCAGGTGAAGCCCCTAAAAAGGACCAAGCCACCCAATGTGGAATGGCAAAAGGCAGTTATGTGCGAGATGAAAGCCAACCTGACAGAAAATGACGATATGATGACCTGATCTGCAGACTTCACGATAAGGATAGACTTATTCAGTGGTTGATGGAGGATGGATTGCTTGGCAAATCTCAAGTGTGCTCGGTATGTGGAGATGACATGAAACTTGTGAACTGTGATGACTGTTCAGATGGTGTTAAATGGGAGTGCAGAAGACGCACTAATAGCAAACGGCTCAAGGTGGAGTTGTCAATTAGAACAGGTAGCTGGTCGAGCAGAGCAAGATGACGCTAGAAGAGATCCTAAAATACAGTTATTGGTGGTGCCAGGAATTGGATCAGGCCCAAATAAGACACGAACTTGGACTTGCAACACATATAGGCGTGGATTGGGACAGTTCTTGTCGGGAAGTCTGTGAAATATCACTAATGGAAGATAGCCAGAGCATAAGTGGAGAGGAAAAGGTGAACCAATTCAACGCCTACCTCATTGACAATAAACGACTTACTTCCCACCAAAGCGGCAATAAAAAAGCACACTCTACAGAGACCTTAAATATTCAGCTCAAGGATAGTATACTTGAAGCAATGGATAAAAAGCAGATTACCGCTCTTGTCTTACTAGACCTCTTGAAAGCTTTTGACAGCATTGACCATGCAAGGCTTCTTCACATAAACTCTCTATCATAGGAGCCTCACCCTCAACTGTCAACTGGTTCAAGAGCTACTTATCTAGCCGATACCAATACGTGAGAATTGGATCCACCCACTCGGACACTTTGCCAATCACCCATGGTGTCCCTCAAGGAGCGATTAATCACCACTTCTATTTTGCATTTATCTGAATAATCTACCCTTGGCACCTAGCTCTTGTACCCTAGAATCATACGTTGACAATTCAAAGTTATTCCTGTATTTCCTCCTGAGAGAGCTGGACCTGGCTATTGAAAAGCTGGAACAAGATCTTTTCAGTGTAGCCCAGTGGTGCTGTGAGAACTACTTACTCATAAACCCGGATACAACCAAACTCCTCTTTCTTGGAACCAGTCAGATGTTAAGCAAGCTGCCATTTCTCGGTGCGAGATTTAAACCTATTGAGTCAGTCTAGGATTTGGGAGTCATACTACCGGTAGATTCTTAATTGACTTGCAACCATCATATTTCGAAAACTGTCTCTTCTTGCTTTTCTAAGCTATACCAAATAAACAGAGTTAAAGATAGTTTTGACAAAGAGACACTTAAGCTGTTAATTACATCATTAGTTTTAAGGAAAATGCTTTACTGTTCAACCGTCTGGTCCAATACTTCAACTCAGAACATAAATTACAGTCAATCCAGAATTTTGTAAGCAAAATCGTAACAAATTCTAGAAAATTTGATCACGTGACTCCTTTACTACACCAGCTCAACTGGCTTCCTGTCAAACAATAATTATTGTATTATAGGGACGCTGTGTAGACTTACAAATGTTCTAATGGTCTCGCACCTAAATATCTGGTAGATAAATTTACTTAACGCTCCAGCATCCATACCTGCCACACCTGTAATTGTGACTTATTTCATATAACACTTTACATTTGCATTTACAGGAACTAGTATTTGGAACAATTTAGATAATGATATAGAGCAATGCGTTTCATTGCAGTCCTTAAAGCAAGCTTTAAAAAGACAACTTTCAGAGCAATTCCTTTATAAGTTTTTTATGTTTTTGTTCTTATTCTTACATTTATTATTTATAATTTCAATAGTTTAGTATTTAATGTATTCACGTTATTGTAAATAGGGTCCGGTCAGTACAAAATGCAGACTGCAGACTGCTGACTGGGTACAAAATGCAGACTAGGTACAAAATGCAGACTGCAGACTGCAGACTGAGTACAAAATGCAGACTGAAAAGAAAAACGTTTTTTTGCGTCAGAAACGTGTGATTAGAGAATTTTGCCAAAGGCCAATAAGCTTTAAAACTTTTCTGAGGTCGACACAATAAACTGTCCGCCCATGCAAAAACCTTTCATCGAGTATTCACGGCCGCAATTGACCGCGACCGCACCACGCCATGATTAATTTTTGACAACAAAATATTTTGTACCACGCTGTTTTGATGTTCACTGAAACGTCCCTCCGTTAAACTGATGAAACTGCTTGTTTGATGTTTCAATGCTCCTTGAAAGTCATTTCACGTAAACTTAGCGTTCGAACGACTTGCCTTTGTGGCACTCTGAAAGCTCATCCGCAGTCACGCTGTTACTCCACCCTGATTGGATGATGTTAAAGTATGCATCCAATCAGCGTGGAGCAAACAGCGTGACTGTTGCTCTTAGCACACGAAATCCTGGCCGCGGATGCCGGTCGCTTCGAAAGCTGTATTTCTGGAAAACTATTTGGCGGTTAACACTAACTTGGATTTCAAATGGATCTTCGATTGAATGTCACGAGAAGAAGCATCAACCTTTCAGTTTATCTGGTGTTCGATTTGGAAGCCGGGCGATTCAAATTTCTGGGTGATAATTTGCTTGGCGCTGGGCTGTCGAAAATAAGCTTTCCACCCTCGACTCCTCCTTATAACGTGCAGTAAAAATGTCAACGCAAAACCCACCAAATCACTCAAATTCACTGCTTTGTAATGAGCAAACAGTTTAAGTGGAAAACATAATTTAAAATACTTGGGACAGCTTGAGAATTTGTTTAGACAGAACATATGCATGCAAATGACGAGTGTCGTGAATCTCGCATGTAAACAATAAATAAACTATTGACATTTACATTCGCAAATGTCCGAAATTTTTGCCACTAAGCTTGGGAGAAGTTTCACATGCGTTATATCTTTTGATCTTTCCACAACTAGAAATAAACCAGTACTGAACCATGCGGTAAAATAACATTTCTAAAAAAAAGAGAGACAGAGTTATAGTGTTATTTACGGGAGATAACATTGTAAGGCTATTGCGTGACAATACCGACGGTAGGTAACTTGTGGGCATTGTGAAATCGAATGTTATCTCGTTTCTGACGCAAAAAAAGCAGTTTTTCTTGTCACTCTGCATTTTAAACTCAGTCTGCATTTTGTACCTGGTCTGCAGTCTGCATTTTGTACTGACCGAAATAGGGTCTGAAAAACCTCTTGAGGATGACTGTATTAAAGTGATTGATTGATCTACCCCTGACCAGTAATGCCCCTCATGAGTCACACCCTGAAGTGGTGACTGTCCCGAATCAATGTCGGAGGTCAGAGCGAGTCAGGAAGAGGCCAGCATACCTCAAGGACAATGTCTGTGACTAGACTCGTGACCTTAAATCCTCATTTGCCGTTATCAGAGTGTTTAGTGTTTCTCGTGTACTAATCTTCTTATGTCGAACTCACCAGCTGATGGATTTTTTCTTATAGCCCATTGATTCATTTTTATTAGTTTATTATTATTTTTTTTCAATTTTTTAAAACGGAGGATGTTACGACATGCACATGATCATATGCACTATCAATGTTCAACTAGACCATGATAGAGTTAATCTTTGTGTCTTACAACACTGTATGCTAACAAATGCTTGAGTAAACGGACCTTGAAACACACTTAAAAGAAGGGAAGGAGGCCATGAAAGCACACAGAGACAAAATCTTCATTGTGGTAACAATGAATGTAAATAAACTATGCTTGCAGAAAGTCAATCAACAAACCCAACTGGTACCTGTTGTATTGCAGGTCCTCTGATCATAAAGCAGCTGAACACCTGGGGGACAGTGACATGAATAACCATCATGATAATTCTCAATATCCCTTGGGGCCAATAAACAGATATGGCTACAGCTGTTGAGCCCTGATGTGGGTCTGCATGGATTCCCTCCTGTTGCTGTGTGAGCAAAACAGTAAATAATCAGCATTATGAAGAATCACAGCTCCATTTGGATTGTCTGTCTAGTTCACAGCTAAATTCGCAATTATGCAATTATTACAAAATACGTACTTGGCAATATCTTAATAAAGGTGGATGACTAACAGAAGTGAGCAAAATGTCACACCACTGATATACCATGTCTGGCATAAGCGCCCGTTAAAGGACAATACCATAAGGTATTGCAGCATTTCTGGTTAAAACACATCCTAAGTTGGGTAGTTTCGAAAACGAAGACCCCGAAAACGAAGACCCGAAGACCTAAGACCTACGAAAACGAAGACCTACGAAAACGAAGACCCCCTACGAAAACGAAGACCTGCGAAAACGCAGACCCCCTACGAAAACGAAGACCCTTTTATTTTTTTTGTAGGAAACTGAATAATTTTGTAGGAAACAAAGTAATTTCAATATAACTCTTCTACGAGAACGAAGACCTACGAAAACGAAGACCTAGAAAAACGCAGACCTCCTAAGAAAATGAAGACCTCTTTATTTTTTGTAGGAAGCGAAATAATTTCAATATAACTCTTCTCGGCCAGAACTGATAAATAACAGCGGTTCATCTAGATATAGACCAAGCCTGAAAATAGACATTAAGAAGGATTCGAGATCTAGGTCTATCATCATTTGGAATATTAATAAAATACTAACACAAATGTAATGGTTCCTCTTCGTAACGAGTTCAATCGAAATACAGAAACTGAAACTATTTTAAATAAATAATAAAGCAATTATTATTAAATTTAGATATGAAGAATTCTACAGATCTCGGAGGATGTTATCCACCTCGGCCATTGGCTTCGGTGAATAACAGCTAGCTTGATCTGCAGAATTCTTCTTTTCCTACTCGGCCTTATTTAATAATTGCTAATGATGGAATTATTTCGACATTCGTAAAGTTTTCTTTCATGTCGATGTCTGTTATGCGTCTTGAAAGGCGCGGCAGCATTTCCTGGTTTCAAGTCACGATGGCTGATATCATTTTCATGAAGATACTTGACACCAAGGTACCCTGGTCGCTGAGTTTTTTCTTGATTTTTCTCCGTATGAGATGAGAGAACCATAGTCGAGAGTGGCGAACGTGAGTCGCGGAGAAAAATCAGGGTAACACCAAGGATTTGTGCTAAACCCTTTCATTCGGACTATGTGATGAGTGGATAGGTCGGATTTTGGCTTCTTTGAGAAACAAACGCTTCTTGTATGTGTTTTGCCGAAGCAACTTTTTGATAACGACGACTTCCTCGAGCTCAACGACTATTGGTAGTGAAAACGCCCGGTTTGGGGGGGGGGGGGGGGTACCTAACAAAGTTTAATACGGGGAGGCTCCGCCCCGAGGTCTAACCCCTTAACCTTTCATATACCATTTTGGCGGAAAAGGTACCCCTTTTATATATCTTTTATTGAAAAAAGGTACCCCTTTCACATACCTACTTTGGAAAGTCTTGTTCTCATTTTCATGTAGTGCTAAATAAAATAAATTGATACAGCCATAAGCGGCGTCTATTCGAAATATTATAATTAAAGGCCCTTGTAAATACCTAAATGACCGATTTCCCTACCCTTTTATATACCTAAACTTGTGAAATCCCTACCCTTTCATATACCTGAAGCCTGAAAAAGGTACCCCTTTCGGGCGGAGCCTCCCCGTATAGGCCATTATAGGGAGTACCCCCTCGCCTCGGTGAAAACGGCTCCGAAGCTGCCTGTTTCGAAGTCTTCCTTGTCGCAGAGCTACTTCCATTGAAATTCTGGTAATTCAGAATTAATCAATTCTCTGGAGTGTTGCCTTCCCAAGAAAAGAGGGAGCTTTTTGGCCAAATACAGCCGGAGAAGGAGGGTGTGATCGGAGGTTACATCGACATAAAAGAAAGCATCGAAATAATTTCATTATAAGTAGGCTTTTGGTCTATTTCCACATGAACCGATGTTATTCATCAGCTCTGGCCGAGAAGAGTTATATTGAAATTACTTCGTTTCCTACAAAATTATTCAGTTTCCTACAAAAAATAAAAGGGTCTTCGTTTTTGTAGGTCTTCGTTTTCGTAGGGGGTCTGCGTTTTCGCAGGTCTTCGTTTTCGTAGGTCTTAGGTCTTCGGGTCTTCGTTTTTGGGGTCTTCGTTTTCGATACTACCCCTAAGTTGCATGGGTCATACTGTAACTGTGTTCCGTTTGCAACATGAATGAAACAAGGGAACATTCTGTACCAAAAAGGAATCAAGCGCACAGGGGACAATGTTGCAGCCAAACAAAATAGGGAAACCTAAATATGCAAAAACACGGAAATAAAAACATTCTAGGATTTTGCACTTGAAAGCATTGTAGTCAATTCTACCTATTGGTTGCCTCTGTCGATGATGAACATGAATATCCATTGGCGAAAACAAATTCTCTATCACAACAGATCGCTCTTCACCAGTGAACTTGTTTGCCTTGTTGATTGCATTATGATGCCAGTCTGTCCAATAAATGTAGTTCAGAAATATTGTCAGGGCAAATGGACGTTTGATATTCTCACTCAGAACGATTCGTCGATCTTTTCCATGTAAATCTGAAGACTCAATAGTGTGAAGTTTTGCATCTGCCCACCAGATTCTGTTTATGGTGTAATCTACAGCCAGAGCATTGGGCCAGAGGATGTTTGTGCTGATCAAAACCTGCCTTGTGTTAGTATCACCATTCATTCCACACTTCTCAATTTTGGGTGTTTCACCCCAATCAGTCCAAAACATATAGCTGCAAAACAGAATCAAAAAAACACTGTAAGAAAGTGCATGTGTTTTTTCAATGCAATAAAACAGGGCAATGTTTTCCACTGCACTTGGAAATCTTCAGTTAGGATACACACTTTTCTTAATAGTAGAGGACCTGGGTCACAAAACAAAAACCACTTGATATATGTAGCTCTGCTTACACCAATGATCTCAGAAAGTTCTGGGGGGAGAGGGGTCACAGAGGAAGGGAGGGAAGGATTAAAGCTCTCTGAAATGCCCAACCAACTATCCATCACTTTCATGTACCTTAGTGCTGACAAAGGCAAACACAAATTCTTAAGGACTCTACCCCTATGAGCTGAACACAGTGTTGTCAATTCAAAATTGATAGAAACAGACCACTTAAACGTACCCAAGAGCAGGATGTACCACAATAGCCCTTGGCTCCTCCAGCCCTATCGTAATCAGTTCAAGACGATTAGTGCCATTGAAATCAGACACCTCAATCATGTCTGTGCCAGTGTCTGTCCAGTACAGTTTTTTGTTAACCCAATCAACTGCAATTCCATCCGGAGTATCCAAGTCTATTTTAACCAGGACATCTACTTTGGGGTTCTCTTCCATCTTGGCACGATTGATAGTTTCATTTATGACATCTGTCCAGAATATGTATCCACTTTCATAGTCATAATCTAATGCTATTGCACCCCGCTGTCCTGGCACTAGTTCTGTGTAATCTGAAGAGTCAAACAGGATGCGCCGGATATCTTGACGGTTTGCAAATATCAGATACCCTGGTTCACCTGCAGGAACAAGGATCCAACTCTATGAGTTAAATTGTACCAAAATGAATGTCAACATTCGGCCAGCTCCAATTTTGATTAGCACTCAAGCAGATGCCAATGCCAATTCCTCCCCACAAAACCTTTTTCTTTTAATACTCAGGAAACATTCTTCCTTCACTCAAACCACTTTGGCCACGTTTACTAAAATTATGGAAACTACAGTACTTGGAAAGCAGCCTATCACACCGTTGAACTACATCTGTTCATATGAAAGAAAAAAAGGCAAACTTGATTGAAGTGACTGATTCTTAAAATACAGAAACATACTCCTCGACATACTCCAAATTACTTTCAATTTAAGAGTTAAAGAAACATGACAAAATATATTGACAAACCTAGAACCCCTTTTCACATGATAGGACACATCACATGAACACTAAGGCTTTATAATGTGACCAGTTTATTACATGCTGTCTTAAGGATCGATACTTTGCAATGTCACAGAGAAAGAAACAAAATCATACATATCTTACATTGACTACAAAAAAGCACACTACAATTACATTAACTATACAGGTAATTAATTATGATGCATCAAATGAACATCTGCCAACCTATTGCTTTACAGCTGTGTTTGTCCGGCTCCATGACATATCCTGCTCTGCAAAAACATCTAAAGCTTCCGTTTGTGTTTAAACACAATTGGCTGCACATTCCAGGGATTTTACACTCATCCATATCTATAAGTACACCATTAGGAGAATATTACCACAGGTACACTGAAATATTCACCAAAGTTTGACTCTAGATTGCTGGGCGAGATAAAAGTTGTCCGGGACAAGTAGATTCCACTTCTGGACAAGTAGCTTTTCATTCTCACTTGCCAACTGATATATACCGGTAAGTCATTAAGAGCAAAATAAGACCTTGCCCAGGCCAAGCAAAATTTCAGAGATACAATAGTGCTTGTCCCAAGGGCATGCTGGTATTCAAGTTTTTTTTGAGCCCTAGATTAGTAACTGCATTTATTAACCTAGAGGGTGTTTACAGGAACATTGACTTGGTCCTAACCTTTTAATCAATTTGTATTCCTCATACACATTGCTTTCGGAACTTACCTAGAACCCCGAGGGACAGAGTTACCACGTTAATTTACCACAGTGACATAACAAAGCAGAAAAAGCTGTTTGATGAACATCTGAATAGCAAATATGTACCTTGACAAACTCTGTGGTCCTCCTTGTCTATTTCAAAGCCCTTGTGACAGTAGCAGAGATAAGATGTTTTTGTGTCATTGCAGAACTGTTGACAATGCCCATTGTGATCAATACATTCATCAATTCCTGAAATGAAAGAACCAGTTACATTAAATATTATAATACATTCCATACAATGTGCGCTCTGATTGGCTGAACAGCGTGCTTTATCAGAGATTAGGGAACGGGTTGATGACATCAAGCTGGCTTTCAAATTTTCCTTCGGAATTTCGATAAAATTTGACTCAAATTAAACATCCCCTATGCGACTCAGACAAAGTCAATATAAATGAGCTATTTGTCACCAGTAAATATGGGTCATGGAGACCATCCTTGACAACAGTAGTGTAAAAACTGTATGAAAATAACACTTTTTGCTAGATTCGGCCAAAACACGTAGCAAATAAACAAATTCTCAACCTAACGAATTCTTTGATGAAAGACATCAGAATATATTACGAAGGCAGAAATTATACTAAAGAAGTAAAACAACAACAGAGAATACCATTGAGCTGTCTCTGTTTACGATGAGAAGCTTTATTTTTGTAAAAATGCTCAAACAACACTTGCATGCAGTGTAGTAACGCTCACTTGCTTAGTGGCGGCGGCTCCCGTCATCTCAACAAATTGAACTTCAAAAATTCTGTATCTTCGCTCACCCCACGAGTAATCAGTTAAAAGCTTGCTCCCGTGTTCGGAGTTGAACAAGTGCGAGCAGTCTAGTCTTTACAACTTTCACTGTAGTTCGGGCAATCTTGCTTCAAGCAGGTAAAAGCCGTAAATAACTAGCTTCTTTTAAATACAACCGTAGCATTTGTGATTCTCATCCGCAAGCTTTGAGCTCCTTCTTTCGTAATTTCCATTGGAAAAGTACATGTTTTCGTGAGTCACAATGCGGCCAGATTCCTCTCGACTAGCAACCTTTACCTGCTTTCACGTCCTGTTTAAACTGGTTAAACTATTAACTGAAAAGTGAACTTTGCCGAAGGCATCATTCTTCTCTCAAAAGGCAACGCGTACGCAAAAGGGCGGGAAAAGTTAGCCGAGTCCAGTTTGTGATTGACAGCTGTCGTATCGTTAGCCAATCAAATAATTTGAACAATTCTAACGTGGATTGTGATTGGCTTATTTTAGCGTGCTTTATCAGAGATTAGTACAGGCTGACGCCACTTTAACTCCTTTGGAAAATAAAATTTGGTTTGAAAATTCAGCAAATGCATGGGGAAATTATTGAATTCTTTATCATAAAACAAATACATGTAAAGAAGCCTCGACTGTGCTCTGTTCTGTTGTAAAGCACTTAGGAAGCGGTAGAGCACTCAAGAAGTGGGGAAAAACACTAGACTGCGTCTCGTTTTTTCCCCTACACTTCTTTCGTGCTCTACCGCTTCCTGCGTGCTTTACAACAGAATAGAGCACAGTCGAGGCTTCTTTATTTGTTAAGTAATAATACAATTTTTCAGTTAACAATGCAAATATTAATACTCCATTCCTTCAGCATGTATTATGTGCAATGTTTTCCGTTTTCCTACATGTACAAATACAGTAGGAAAAGAACAACTCACCACAAGACATGGGCTCATCCATTTTATTATTACAGTCATAGTGAGCATCACAAACTTTACTGTACGGAACACATTGGTCTGAATCTCCACACAGGAATTCATCATCTTTACAATGCTGAGTGGGTTCAGCTACAATAAAAGAAAATATTCTCAAGTGTTATCTATCATACACTTTACTTCCTTGGTTGAGCATTTGTTGCACATATCACAAATAAATTACTGCAGAGTTTCCACATCATTATTGGCTGGATGTGTTTTTTAAACTCATTTTATTTAATATTAATTTTATTTGACAGTTGCAAAGGGATAGGTTCAGAATCTAATGCTTGAGGTGAACTATGATTCTCCACTTTTAAGTTGATTGCTTCATCTTGTAAAAACTATCTACCAGGACTATCTTGATTGCGTGACTACAACGTACAGTACCACTCAGGAGAAACCTAACAGGGAGTGTGTTTGCGAACGGGTGCAGAACGGATACAGAACAGGTACAAGAATGTGAATGAAACGTGTTCAGAACAGATTTCAAACAGATATGGAACGATAATGGATCACAAAAAAGGAAAAAGTGTTCTCTAGAACACAAACTATGAGAGAATGCATTCTTCAGAAACACATGCTAGTAAGTTACTCTATCAGAGTGCTTACTAGGGGTTTGAAAACACCGGATACAACTTTAAATAAACATTCATCCAATTTTGTCTCGGTGATCCCGGTGATCTTGAGAAAATTACAGAACAACCATCCTACATGACATTGTACGCTCTTTTTTATTTCTTTTTATACGCACTACGCTAGTATCTCTGCATCTTCTTGTCCATTTCGTGTTCTTCACCATCATTTTGTTATCAGTGTCAACAAACTCAAGTTATGACCAAATAAGGAAACGGATTGACAAGTCGAGTTAGCCTGCGATTAAAAGGTTGCTGCATGAAATGAATCAAAACAAAACCACAATGTTTTCGTTGACCTTCATTACAATGTTGTTCCCTAACTTTGTGGAAGGATCGGCGAGGGTAATGTTCAATCTTCACTTAGCATTCACCTGTTAAAATAACATAACTAAAAGTATCACAAAATGTTGAATGTTGCACTGGCTTTGGCTTGTTGGCCAAACAGTTTTTCTGTGATAATTTTAATGTCAAATCTCATTTAACAATGATTTGCTCTCTAATATAGTATAAATAAACAAAGGACATAGCTGCCAATAAATGGGACTATGGACACTGGGTGCTCCCTGTAATATCAATGAGAGAGGGTGGTAGCGACACACCATGGTCAAGTAATTGGGTGGTTAGCGCACACATCCTGCAAGCAAAGTGGGGTAATTAGCGGACTCAAACCCCAAAGCACAAACACAAGTGGGGCAGTTAGTGGACACAAACTCCAAAGCAGAAACTTGGGCAGTTGGCAGACACACCCAGAGATAATTAATGGGGAACAAAACCGTTAGGCGGTTAGCAGTCACACCAAGTGAATGAATTGGGATGATAGCACACTTACCCAGAGAAGGAAGCCCCCCAACTTAGCTACTTTTAGGTAGCTAAAGAAGGCGGGGTAAGGGACCCACCCAGCCTGACGCAGGCGATAGCTAAGTGGAAGGTGTGCACCCAAATTATGCCCCAAATACTGCCAGGTATGAGGGGAAAATACTTGTGCTACTTAACAAAGTTTACATTGTCCTGTACTTGGATCCCAAGCTTGTAGTGGGGTATTATGGGTGGCGGCTAGCTGGGCTAGGACTGCGTGGAGTATTGAGGCAGGTGTCCTGATGTATTGAGTGTAGCAATTGCTGGACCAATGACCAAGGGTTTGGATAAGCCTTGGGGGCAAGTTGGCTTCTGCAGCTGTAGTTGCAGCCCCAATGTGGAAACTGTGAGATGCATAGGACTCTGTAGCGAAACCTAAACGTTTGAGCTGGAAGCGCAAGATAGAGGTTACTTTGTCCATGGTAAGAAATGGCCCTGTTGAGAAGAAATAAAGAGGGGTGGATTTGCCTGGAAGCTGGTGGGCCAAGTAACGGTGGATTGCCCAGACTGCACAGACTGAACAGCCAGACGTAGCAAGCCCATCCAGAAGGGATCCGTTTTGGATGCTTTCAGATGCAACAACAATGATCTATCGGAGGTAAAACTGATGTGTGAGGGGCCAGGTGTACCAGCGGGTTAAAATGAGTTGACGATGGTGAGGTGAACTCACCTGAATGTAGGAAGCCAAAGGCCAGAGTAAAGGCTGACCAGAGCAGGAGTTTGTCCTGCAATGCAATCTGGGGGTCATCCGCCAAAGCTCCTTTTAGCTGGCACATGACTGACATGGTGATAGGTAGACAGTGGTGAAAGGAGAGCCCAATGGTCTGCTTGATGCCTTGTAGAAGTAAACGAAGGATGGGTATCCACAAACAGGTCCACAAGACTGTTTTCAAGATGTGCAAACCAAATACCAGCTAGATAAAGCTTAATGGTTGGGAAGCTGACTTGATCGCAGAGCCAAGAGGCAAAATAACATAGCTGGAACTCTGATGCAGGGAATTCATTGCCTTGAATGACAGAAGGTAGCATACCAGTGAATTCCAGCAGAGTAGGTGCAGCATGTGAAAGGTGCAATGGCTTGAGACTGGAGAAAGGCTAGGCGACCTACCAGAGGGTCCACGCTGAGAGAGGCAGGGTAATGGGTTCCAAATCTGCCTGCAGGGCGAGTTGATGGAACTGGAGCATCTGAAAACGGGACAAAGCATTAGCAATGGAATTGTCTGTACCTCGAATGTGAGAGACAAGAACAGAGAACTGGTGGGATGCCGCGCGGAAGATTGAACGAACAAAGTGCACAAGGAGGGGGTCACGGGAAGAACCCTTAGCCCAAATATCCACTGATTGGCCATCATAGTGAAAAAGCAGTTTCTTGCCTATCCAGTGTACCCCACAGGAAGTAGGAAAGAGCTATGGGAGAAAGCTCCTTTGACTGGATGGAGCGATCAGTCAGGTAAGAAGGCCAGGAACCACTGAGCCAGCGACCTTGAAAGTAAATGCCAAAGCCAACACCTCCAGATGTGTCGGTGAAGAGCTTGAGATCAGGAGATCTTGACCAAAAGGGGTCAGGGATAATAGCGTGGTCATTCCGGAGGGGGAGATACTTCAGCCACCAACCTACACTCTTGCAAGCTTCAGTGTTAAGGGAAATATGGTGGTGTAGGTGAGGGGTGGTACTGAGGTCAATCAAACGCCTTAGGAAAATATGACCAGCTGGGATGATTCTGCAGGCCAAAGGAGGTCTCTTTTGACGCACCTTTTCCGAGAAGACCAGGTATGAAGTTCAGCCACAAGCTCCGAGAGTTTATCAGGAGGTAAGGAACATTCCATGAGAGTAGAATCAATCAGTATATCAAGGAACACCAGATGAGAGGTTGGACCCTCCAGCTTGGCAGGGGCCAAGAGGATGCCCAGGCAGTCATACCTTTTAACCATGATGTTGCCCTGAGATGCACATAGTGGTGATGAAGGGGGCATACACTAAAGTAATCATCGAGGTAGTGCATGAGGGCAGAGATAGCTTATTTGGGCTTAAGTATCCACTCAAAGGCATCAGCTAAATGGTTAAATTGTAACGGGGAAGACCGGAGGCCAAAGGGTAGGTGGAGATCCACAAAAAACTGCCTTGCCAATGCATGCCAAGAAGGTCCCAGTCGCTGGGGAACACAAGAAAGGCATGCTTAAGGTCAAGCTTAGCCATGAGAGCACCAGTGCCAAATGAGGAGACTAGGGCTGGGCGTGATCGAAGGTAGCATAGTGCAAGGTGTAAACCTCTTTAGAAATAAAGTCATTGACGGACGAACCTCAAGGCGAAGAGAGATCCGTGATGATACACCAGGAGCCATCCTTTTTAGGAACAAGGCCTAAAGGTGAGCATTGAAGGGTTGGAAAGCGAAGATATGGGAAGGAGCCTGCCATGACCTCTACCGACCTCTTTCGAGAGTGCCTCAGTGACTGAACCTGGGTGAAGGAGAGTAGATTTTAATTCCTTGGAAGCAGAAACCTCGTTTTTCTGAAGGAGTTCCAAGAACGCTTACTGATGGAACACTAACACAACGGGAACAGAACAGAACAGGAACAGGTATGGAACAGAACGCGTTCTGTCGGGCGTCAACTGTTAGGTTTCTTCTGATCAGTACTGTAGGTTAGGGGATGAAACTTAAATACCCATGCTCTTTCAAGTATGTAACATTACAAGTAGCTCTCCTTATAGACTGTCATCAACATCTTTCAATGATATTTCAAAACAAAAAATCACTTTTGTGGTATATCAAGATATTTATTTTTCTTACTTTCCTTAAGTTAGCTATTGCCTTGAGAGAGTGTTCACAAAATGTTTTAGCGTGTACACATAATAATAGTCAGAAATTCTAACCACACCTTGTTAAAAACTTCCCACGCATGGAAACCTACTTGTATCAAAAATAGTTACAATGTACCAACCAGGTTCAAATAAACAAACCACGCTGACTACCTGCAGGTAAATATCAGGTAATCAGCATTCAAAAACAAGAATTATATAACATCAGGTTAACTGTAAACAACTTACGGCAATTCCGTTCATCAGAGTTATCAAGACAGTCATTGTTTCCATTGCACTTCAAGTATAAATAAATACACTTTCCATTGGTGCAACTGAATTCATTGGGACCACAGGAGGTAAGACCTGTAAAGCAGCAAATGGAACACAATTGATCAGATGATAAAACACACACACTGACATGACAGCAAAGAAGATAAAGTCTCTGTCAAATGAGGTTATCCCCAGTTCTCTACTCCCCACTTGATAGGATACTAGTCCATTGCATGGTTAGCTTAACCATTAAATTACATGACTGTATTCACTAAACATGAGTTAAGGTCTCTTGACTCCACAAAGTAGTGTGATAGTAAACAATATCAAGGTCACCTTGGGGCTTTCAATTACGTTTCATGAATAAGTCAGATGGGAACAAAGAAACTAGTAGGAGCGCAATGATTCATACTCCTTGCGATTTGATTCAATTTCGACTACTGTAACTCTGAATGTGAAGAGTGATCATCGCAGTAAATTTTCCAATTTAAGCAATTGGAAAGAAGAAGCCTGAAAAAAATCAGGGCTTCAACGGGATTCGCACCCATGACCTCTGCGATACCGGTGCGATGCTCTACCAACTGAGCTATGAAGCCACACATTGGGAGCAAGGTCAATTTATTGAGTTCATATTTTCCCGTGCAGTGAAATGATGTGAAGTATATATGAAATAATTCATATTTGATTGGAAAATTTACTGCGATGATCACTCTTCACATTCATCTACAGCCACAGTACACATATGAATTATTTCATATATACTTCACATCATTTCACTGCAAGGGAAAATATGAACTCAATAAATTGACCTTGCTCCCAATGTGTGGCTTCATAGCTCAGTTGGTAGAGCATCGCACCAGTATCGCAGAGGTCATGGGTTTGAATCCCGTTGAAGCCCTGATTTTTTTCGGGCTTCTTCTTTCCAATTGCTTAAATTGGAAAATTTACTGCGATGATCACTCTTCACATTCATCTACAACCGCAGTACAAATATGAATTATTTCATATATACGTCACATACTGTAACTCTGTTATGCAAAAGATTTCCACACAGCTGATCTTAAAGATCCAGGTGGATTCAAAATTGCTTGGTCATTCGTTACCATGTTTGAGAACGTCACAATGAGTGTGTAAATTCTCAAGGGAGCGTAGAAGGGAAACATTTTTACCAAGCAACACAACATAGTTCACAAACTGCAAATGTCTTTGCTCTTTAATGAAGAAAGCACACTTTGAAGGGTTCTGTATTCTGATTTCATAATGTACTAACTCACTGCCATGAAACTTTGGAATCTTTTTCACAACCAAAAAGAGTAAAAACAGAACTATTACTGCTTCTCATTAGACATAAAGCACTCAACACGTACCACATCCTTTTTCATCTGAGCTATCTTTGCAATCATTTTCTCCATCGCACTTCCAACTATGATGGATACAAGTGCCATCATCACATTGAAACTCAGCATCCTTACATTTAGTGAAGCTTATCTTGCAATTAACCTCATCAGAATTATCTTGGCAGTCATTGTCGCCATCACAATGCCAGGCCTTTCTTATACACTGACCATTATTACAGGCAAACTCTGCTGGACTGCAAGTTTTGTAAGCTGCAATGGGAGAGACTAAAATTAAATAAGCTTCCAGAAGCTGAAAGAAATTTTGAACATTCTGAAGAACTCCAGGGCTGTCATTAAGGGCTGCAACCCTTAACACCTGTTATGACAGCACATGCTTTTTATCGGGCCCTTAATGTTATGGGTGAACATGCAATGCCAACTATTTATATAATTCACACACAATAAAATAGGTTGATTATATGGGTGTAAAGATTAGGACACCAGGTGATTCAAAACTTTATGACCACCCTGATTCATTCACTGAAAAGAACGTTTATTGATAGCTTTTAGGAAGAAAACTCTAACATGTACATTATTATAATGACTGTGAGGAGGAGAAATTGCATCCCAGAAAAAAAAAACAGGAAAATAATGCCAGTTGATAGTATTGTTATAAACAGTACATCCCTGGTTTTGTGAACCCTTGATTTTCAAACTGCCTGATAACTCAAACCAAAAGTTGTTTCTGTCCTCTCAGTCCAATACTAGTTTTATGTAATCCCGATTTCTCTAACGCCCAACTTTTAAAAAACAATATTTCATTTCTGTTGTTAGTTCAAAAAATTGGGATTCCACTGTACATGACTTGATTCCCATACACCACTTCTGCATAAAAAATTGAATAGCTGTTGTTGGCTGTTAATGACAACCAGGCCACAGAAATAAAATAAAAAAACACTTACAACAATGGGTTTCATCAGAGTCATCACCACAGTCATTATCAAAATCACAACGCCAAGTACTTGTGATACACTTGCCATTTGCGCAGGTAAACTTGTTAGATGTCTTGCTACCTGAAGAAATCATTCCTTTATTTCAGAGAATAGTAGGGTAAAATAACAGCAAAAACAAAACAAAAAATGAATGAAAATTCCAACACCAGACACAGAGAGGATGTTTCCCTAATGTTTTAGTCTTTATTGTTATACTCTTCTGGGATTAATTTTTTATTTAAATGGGTCAATATTTACATTGCCGTGTTATTAAAATCAAACAAGCAGCTTGGGGAAAAAATAATTAAGTTACAATGCCTTGAAACCTGATCTTGTGTCTGTGGTTACAGCGCACATGGTTTATTTTTGTGCTTTCATTCACTCTGAAATATTCCAAAAAATGCCAGGGACTTAGGGGTGGGCTGCAGGCAAATTATTTCATTCAGGCATCAATGGGTTAAATAAAATTATTAAAAACTGGATCATTGGATAATGCTATTCGAGAGTTTTCATTGGCTAAGCCATCATGGTATATGAGCCATTATACCATGATCTACAAAAATGGCGAGCGTATGCGTGATTTTTTTGGCCTTTTTGTCTTTATTGTAGTCTAGTTTTCTATATTTTTGGGGCGTTTTTAATAAAACAATTATTCCACTCGCGCTTGTTGGATATGAGATGTTTATAGCCAACTCGGCGCTACGCGCCTTGTTGGCTATCTATCATCTCATATCCAACGCGCGCTCGTGGAATAATTGTTAACAAGACGCCAAAAGGCGATTCCGTGGGATGCTTGGGCTAGGGAGCGTAGCATTGGAATGAGTTAATTGCCACGCCGGATTAATCAGTTAGATCGGCCATAAAAATCACTGAAGAAAGTGTTCAGGAAATTGTCACTGTGCTTGTAGTGGAAAATAGAATAGCGTAGGTCGGCGGAAAATTACAGGCAGAAGTAATATTGCAATTTGAAAAATGGAATTTGTTTTGAGGCTAGATCTGTTTCCGGCGTTGTGATCGCGAGAACTGCAGAGAATCTTAAGACATGAATGGTAACGCAACGTTTTACTAATTTGAAGACTAAAATATTGTGAAGGGCTGTATTGCCGTCAATGAACGTAACGAATCTACCAAAACATTAACAAAAAATACTTATTGTCTGTTATAAAATTAGAAGTTCTTTTGTACGAGAAAAGAACTGAAGTAGGCTCATCACTTGTGTGAGAGAAAAACGTAACGCACCGTAACGCAACTGGTATAGATAATGTGTTCTTGTTTATTCCCGTTCTTGTTTAGTCAAGATAGCGAAAGGATTAAAGTTTCCATCCATCAGAGGCATACGGAATTCTCCTTAACACATATTTCCCTTTTTATTTTTAAATGTTAACAGTGGAACACTGGAAATAAATAACATCGAATGAAATAAACCTTTTCGCAAACATTATTTACATGTGCGTTCTGGTAAACAGGTAAGCTCAATGTCAGCAAGAATCCTTGGGCAAGAATACACAAAACTTTACACATCACGTAGCATGATTCTAGACTCACGGATTCAACTGGGAAAATTTCGATAGAGTAAAACTCGCGAGGCTTAAATATGCAAACCAACAAATATTTGAGCCAATTTTTGAATTGGTTGGTGTCGATATTTTCCGTGATGGGCTTCTTGATTTGTGAATACACTGATGCAATGAATATCGTGTTTCAAAGTTGCTTAAAAACATCTTGTTAATGTTGAGACTACGCAGTTAGGGACGTTGGCCGGATGAACACGCAGGTTTGGTGCCTGAACTCGTTGGTTCGTTTGGCAGGCTCAGTGAACCGTGAATTCGATGCCGGTGCGAAACACGGAACAGATGATGTTCAATTCAAAACACAGTGTCGAAATGCCTTCTAAAATGTCTTATCTTCTGTTCATTTTTATTTCCTCTCCTTGCCAGAATCGCAGAATCGCGAAATGTTACTTGCCTGAATCGCAGAAATTATGCTTGGAAATTACAGTCCTTGCGAGACTGATCGCAGATTGTTTGGAAATAAAAATAGTTTCAGCTGTCAATCAAATTTGCCGTTTTGCGTCGACTATGAAAAAGAAATTCACCCGAAAACTTACCGTGGCCTGCCACAGGCATCCCACGGAATTATGACACTGCTAATTAAACATTAGGTTAGTTTCGAAATTACTGAAAATAATAATAGCTATTTTTTAAAACAATATTAACAAACACAAGTTAATTTTCAATTGGGAAAAGAGTTACAAATCCACAAGCGAATGAACTGAATATACAGTAGTTAAAATTTCAATACTAGTTTGTGGAAAATAAATCACTGAATACATCATTAAGAATTCAATAAAAAATGCTGGTTAAATGATACATTAAGTCCAATTATTTTACAGTTACATGTATTTATTGCACTGAGGAGGTTATTGTTTTTGCAATTTGTATTCAGACTGATTAAAAGTGAAATATGAGCTGCTTTGAGCGAATTGATGATGCCAGTGGAAATATTTTAGCTAGAATTTTCAAACCACAAAATCAAAATGTGTTGCTGTTTAAGCTCAATTTTTGTGTCTGCTATTTGCATATGCAAATGCAGACACAAATTTTGATCACTACTTCTTATAGTACAAGTGTGAAAATTTTTTATAGAGGTTTGACTGAGGTTTTCATTAAAAGTCTATTTTGTGATCATGTATAGGAGGGACAAGTAAAGTGTAACCATTTGTCGTGAATCTGTTGTGAAACATGATGAATGTTGTCACTCAATCGTGAATTATCGAAACCCTTACCACTGGTTGCAAGAAAATTTCGAATTCAAGACAACATTTGGAACCAATTAATAGAATTCGAGGAAATGAGTCGGCAATTGTGTCAACGATCACATGGGAAAGAAGGCAACCCACGCTTCGTGAACGAAGGACATTTTGCGTTTTGTCTCCGTAGCTGTTGGGTTTTACTGTGGACCTCGGAAAGTAAGGTAAGTGAGAGAGCTTTTTGCATTTTCTTAAGTTTGTCATGAATTTCTTAAAAGGCGTTGTCTCAATATGTCACAGCTTTCGAAATGTGGGCCAACTTGGCCAAATAAATGGCTTTGACATTATATGCTTTCAAGTTGTCGATCGATGCACAGCTCGGCGTAGACTTTCTGAAAAGTCCTTCGTCTTATTTATTCAGTACCTCTCACTTGCTCCGCCGCTTCGTGGCCTAACACATTCAACCCTGAAATTCATGAGGTTGACTTGTGGCAAGTCTAAGCTCAGCACCATAGAGTTACTCCTGTGTTTGCGAAGACACGAATTTTAAAGTTTTATCAGCCCCATATGGGGAAACAAAAGCCAAAAACATCTATCATTGCCCGAACGTCCGCAAAAGCTGTACACAGTTTATACGCATGAATTTGTTTAAAAACTAGTAATAGCTATTATCTGATTAAAGAAAATTTTTAGTGAATTTAGCCTTGATATCAGAACTAGCAGTTTTGTTTATAGCTATTACCTGAGGAAAAGTTTAAGCAAAACTTTCCGTGCAATGACGAGCATTGCTGTGGCCTTGCCGCCATCTTGTGCTAAAGAATTCCCTGGCCATTCCAAAATAGTGAGACTGAGAGCCGTCTAGATTACCAAAAAAGATTGTAAGATCCACGGAAAAGAGAAAAGTTAGGTGCAAGCTGAAGTGTATTCTCAGAAAATATACTCCTAAATTGTCCAGATTGTATGGCTTAGTGACTCACTATAAGTTATGGCGTGTAGCATAATTCTGCACAAATGTGAATTTTTTTCCAGTAACTTTTTAAAACTAAAAAGTGTGACAGCAAGCAAACTTTTGCAAAATAACAAACGGATAACTAGTTCTTCCCTAAATAAACACAGAATAACAAAATCAACCAGCAGTACCAAAAGACATTGTGTCTCAAGAATGAAGCCTTTGACTTCTGCTGATATCGAATTAAATCCAGGCCCTGAACAAAATTTAAACAGTCAAACTATATTGTCAGTTGGTTCCACTATGTTGTTAAACATGCGATTAGGTCAGCTAGGATTGAGACCAGTTGATGTTGGTGGTGAAGGTGACTGTTTTTCCCGAGCAGTTTCTCATCAGTTATATGGTGATCCCAATCATCACTTACTCATTAGACAAGCTGGTGTTTAATACCTTAGCAATAACCCTGAACGTTTTATTGAAAACAATACTGAGAATTCATAGAATGAATATATAAATATGTCAATGCAAGGTACATGGTGCGATGCACTGTTTGTACAAGCAGTTGCAGACTGTTAAAATGTAGCAATTTATATTATAGAATGTCAAGAAAATTTTGCTGGGGAAACTTTGATAGAGCCACATTATTTAGCACAACACCCACCAACAACAATATGGAGACAACACCTTTTAAGAAATTCATGACAAACTTAAGAAAATGAAAAAGCTCACTCATGTACCTGGTTTTCCAACGTCCACAGTGAAACCCATGAGCTATGGAGACAAAACGCAAATGTCCTTCGTTTGCGAAGTGAGTGTTGCCTTGTTTCCCATGTGATTGTTGAATTTCCAAATAGCAGACACATGTACGCATTGCGTACCTATTTTTACATCTTCCAATTTAAATTGCTGGTTTTTTGTCATCCTCTTCTCATATGCCTGGCAAACACATCATTTCGACACCTTACCACATCCTTGTTCAGCACCACATCCTTGTTCATCACTTCCATTATCACAGTCCTCGTCACGATCACACAGCCATCGTTTTGGAATACACTGTCCATTGCTGCATGCATGTTCATTTTCTGAACAAGTTCTTTTGGCTACAAGGAAATAAATGTCACGTATTATCATGGGTTTCAGTAAGGGCCAAGGGGGTACCCTGCAAAGGCTATATTGTCTGCCTGATTTGATCATCTGAATAAAAGTTATTCTTACAAAACCAGATGAAGTCAAAGGCAATTATGACAGGCAAAATGAAATGGGGCAAAGGTAAAGAATCTAATCCTACCAAAACGTTGGCCAATGCATTGGTCAACACACCACTCACATGTTGGTTGGCACGCTACCAATGTGTCGGCCTACACACTATCGACTCGCCAGCTGACACACTACCAACGCATTGATCAAAAAACTTACCTTTACTAACTGTTATTTCATTACTTCTTTCAGTTGGAAGCAAGAACAACTTCATAACAAAGGACGAAAATGTGAAAGCTACACAGCCGCCATTTTGAAAATGAAACACTTACCTAGCTCTTCTTGATGTTTTTTCAAGGGTTGGTTACCAAAGGGAAGTTGGCTGACAAGTTAATCACATGGAGGAGAAGATCCAAGAACTAATCAGCTAACAACAACAACAACAACAAAGTTTATTTGGACTGTAAATTAACTTCATTACATAACTACATAATGGAGCCAGCAACTGGGCCCACCCCGTAGGTTAACCCGTAGTTGTGGTTTTCAAGTCAGGAGACATTGGAGTCTGCATCAAGATGTGCAGGGCAAACGAGGCAATACTGAAAGAGAGAGAGAGTCACCCTATCCCAACGGTTGAAGAAATCTTACAGAGTTTGAATGGTAGCAGAGTATTCAGCAAGCTTGATTTGAAGTGGGGCTACCACCAATTGGAATTGATGCCTCACTTGAGAGAAATCACAGCACTTGTGACACACTGTGGACTGTTCAGATATGAGACTGTTGTTCATATTTTGAAAATAACAGAACTGAAGAGACTGGGGTATTTTGACAAAGATTCCCAAACGCAAATAATTGCAGACACGAGCCCTGTTGGGCTGGGAGCTGTTTTGACCCAACTAAACAAAGATGGACTAAGAATCAGCAGCTATGCGAGCAGAAGTCTGACTAATACTGAAACAAGATATTCAAGCAGAGAAAGAGGCCCTCGCACTCATATGGGCTTGTGAAAAGTTCCACCCTTACATCTACAGGGTTTTCAAATTGAAAAAAAGTAGCAGGAGGAAATCGTAAAGTAGCCGGAGCACTATCTTAGCGCGAAAACGGCAGCCATGTGGAGTGGGGGGAGTAGCCCCGCCCCTTCAGTGAAGAGGAATGGGGACCTTTCCCCGGAAAATTTTGAAAATCAGGGTGCCTTGATTAAATGAATTTTTTTCCATTGAATTTTTTGCATCCCTAACTGATTTTGTTAAACGCCACTGTACCCTTATTAACAGGGGTTAGTGTTGAAAAACTTTGTAAAATTAGTTGCTTTTAAAGTTTTTAAAAAAATGGTATGGTATGCTTTTACATTTGCACAAGTACAGTACTTATTACATTGACTTCTTGTACCTCCAATTGAAGTGCAATACAAAACTGAACTGTAAAACAATAGCCGGCATTTCAAATCAGTTGCATAAGTTAAAGATAAACAGTTTTTATGTGTTTTGTAGCTAAATAGAGCCCCACAATATTGGCACACATTCGAAAAAATCTGCTTGAAGCAAAAGTTTGCAATTGTTTTGTCTCAAGTTATGGAAATATGCAATGGCAATTTTTACTGTCTATTCTTTACACCCTATTAAATACCAGTGAAGTTTACAAAATGAATACATTTTCCTTGAATTCAGTTTTAGAGAGAACATTTATCTAGTTTCCACCGCCCCCCCCCCCCCAAAAAAAAAATGCATTTTCTTGCAGTTCCAGCTCAAGATCGTTTCTGCTTTCTTAATGAAAGAGAGCTGTGGATGAATTAACCAAATTGACACAATATTGCCATGAAGCGGCTTCCGTTGAAGTCTTTCCTTTTACGTACGTGAAGTATAATCACAAAGTCAGCAGTTTCGTTTTTACTTCAATTTGCATCTCGATTAGCCGCAATTAGCAGTTTAGTTTGCCTGAAATTCTGAACACCTGCGCTGTTGAAGGCTTTTATTGTTAAGACTTCTTTCAGCCTTTCCTTAAAAATACATTTGGTGCAGTCAAGACCACAATGAGTAACATTTCATGAGGAAGACTGCCTTCGCCTTCACCACGAGGATGCTGCTACAGCTACGGATACTGTGGTCAATTCAGCCTCGGCAGATTGTTTCATCGTCACTTTCAGAACTGGAGCAACACGTAATATATGTTAACTCTTATTCCTAAAAATTGTTGTTTCCTGTTTGTCTTCGAGACTTCTCAGCAGTTGAAAGGAAAGGCAACATTGTTTGCTGCCTCCACTTCATGTTGAAACTTTCACTTGAGAACAATCTGCCGCTGCGCCGAGACATGCACGTTCAAATGAGTCGGTGTACACGAGCACACTTTCCCGCGAAAAAAAGCTCTCGCTTCAAAGATCAAAAGTTACATGTAATAGCTGCACTGTTTATTAATTATTTTCATCAGTTGGCGTTTATTCATTTCCTCGAAAAGATCAGATCACGATTACTTGGTGAAACAGAATTGTGTAGTTAATAAAATTTGGAATACGAAAAGTACCTGGCGCAAATGCTCGAAGTAGCCGGTGACTTGCGCCGGGCGCCGGCTAAATTTGAAAACCGTGCATCTATGGCATCCCTTTTGAGCTTGTAACATGACCACAAGCCACTTGAGGTGATTTAAGGCCCAAGATCTAAACCGTGCTCATGCATTGAAAGATGGGTACTAAGGATGCAACCATACAACTCAAGTTCAAGGTCAAGAACCAACCAGGCCCAAAGAACATTGCTGATCCAACCCGAGACTAGTGAGCAGCATGGAAAATGGAAGCAAATGCTCAACATAGGCCGAATAATATGTACAGTTTGTGGCAATATCAGCAACGCCCAGTGCAATGACGACTCGTGAAGTAGAGGAGGCATCTGCTGCTGACAAAAGAACTTTCAGCAGTTAGGCAGTGTATCTGTGGAAAGCCATGGGACCAGTTAATTTACAAGCAGTACCTCCCATGCAGTGGTGAGCTGTGCACTATTGGAAAGCTGATACTCAGAGGAACAAGTATTGTCTTCCCGAAGAAGCTAAGGCCCAGAGTGTTATCCATCGGCCACAAAGGCCACTTGGGCTTTGTTGGAACTCAGCAAAAGCTTCGTAGCAAAGTCTGGTGGCCTGGCATGGAGAGAGATTTAGAGAAGCATTGTAAAACCTGCTATGGGTGTCAGTTGATCAGTCATCCCACTCCCCCAGAGTCTATTGGAACGCCACCCTTACCCATTGGACCACAGAGAGACTTGGCTATTGATTTGCTTGGACCACTTCCTACTGGTGAATCCATCCTAGTCGTTGTAGATTATTAGAGCAGGTACAATGAGGTAGACATCCTGAAGTCCTTTGTTGCTTCTAAGGACATCTCAAGCTTACCCTTGTAAAATAAGGACTGGGATCTTGGCGGGATCCCGCCGTGATCTCCCACCGGAATCCCGGCGAGATTTTGGCCACCGGGAGTTTTCTTCCGGGCGGGAATCTTGCCGGGATCCTGGCAAGATTCTCATTGAGAAGCGAAATTCTCGGCGGCCAAAATCTCGCTGGGATCGTGCCATGAATCTCGCCAAGATTCATGCCGGGAAGCAAAAATCCCGGCGGCCAAAATCTCAGCGCGATGCTGCCGCAAAGCTCGCCAAGATTCTCGCCGGGAAGCAATAATCCCAGGGGCCAAAATCTCACTGGAATCCTACCGCGAATCTCGCCAAGAAGCAAATTCACGGTGGCAAAAATCTCGGCGCGATCTTGCCGGGAACCTCGCCAAGATTGGCGATGGGAAGCGAAATTCTTGGTGAGATTCACTGCGGGAGTCTCGGCAAAATTTTAGACATGCTGCCACGAATTTCTTTTGGATCGAGCCCAATATTAAGTGCTTGAGATTAGTTAAAATACAGACAAAAGTAAGCTAAACTTAAGCTTAATTAAATAAACACGTACACATAGCTGTGCAGTGGTTAATTTAAAACTACTTTAATAAATATGTTTTTAAAATGTCAGTGACATCGACAAATGGTGGCAACGATTTAAGGTCAAGAAATTCTGGTAAAATTCATGGTACAAAGTCTAAAGTTTAAAAACAGCTGGATAGCGAGAAAAACAAACTGATAAATGACTCTACTTAAAACAACACGATTTAATTTAATTAACCAACAGAAAATTTAGCCACAGTTGTTTGGTTCGCAAAAAGATAGAACACCTAAGCTTGTGTACACAAATTGACATAAGACACTTGACGCGGAAAGAAATGCGAATGTGAATATTCTTGTACTCAACACTTTTCGACAATCTGCATGTAATAAAATTTTTAGTTAAAGAATCATTACTGGATTAACAACGAAAGAGAAACTGATCTTTGAATCA
The DNA here is from genome assembly GCA_019787425.1 of Platygyra sinensis. Taxonomy (NCBI): domain Eukaryota; kingdom Metazoa; phylum Cnidaria; class Anthozoa; order Scleractinia; family Merulinidae; genus Platygyra; species Platygyra sinensis. The sequence goes on from JAHPZR010036838.1 coordinate 28,734, forward strand.
AGAGAAGATAACACATGATCTACCAAACTTAATCAATTGAAGCCGTGAAGATGCAAAATACCGTCCGTAGTTTTCATCAATGACATTTCACAAGCTTCGTCAAGTCAAAGCTTAGTCCGATATTCATCGCCTACAAAGCGGTAGCAAGAACAACTTCACCCCAGAGTGAATGGCTTTCATTAAAAAAATTTATCTTCATCCGAAGTTCGGATCTTGGAGTCTGTTAAAATTGCTCAGCATATATGCACACAGTTCCATGGAGGCTAGCTTGAAGAAGTCTTTGTGAAATTCCTCGCACAACAAACAACTGAACAACTCCATGGTTTGACGCTCACAGAGCTGACAAGCAGTTCAAAACAACTTCAACAAAATACCTTTTCCCTGCAGAAAGGTCCTTGTTGAGGCTTCGAAGTAAACAAACCTGGGAAACAAACAATTTTTCAGCACTTTTCTGAGGTGGATTTTTTAGCAGCACTCGGAGAAGTACTCAAATTTTCCCAAATATTTTCTCTCCAACTCGCAAAGGCATGTATTTTTTTGTCCCACGTGATTTTAGTCAGCCAATCATATTGCCGGGTTAACGACCTTGGCGGGAAGATTCCTGCGGCAAGTTTGTTATTTGTGTGGCCTGCGGGAAGATCTTTACCAAAGAGATTTGCCGAACGCTGTCACAGAGAAAATTTTTAAGACCTTTCAAAGCCAAGTGAGTGTTGATATTACAGATAATTTTCAGAGTTTGTTATTGGAAGATAATCGCTGAGTGATGGTCACTGGAAACCTGAGACCAGAGAGGTAATCCTATCTATGGACTTCTAAGTTTTGAATTAAAATCATGCAGAAATCTCAAAACAAAGCAGCTACATACGAAAGTCAACAAAGATCTTATCTTTCCTCTCTAAAGTGCGGAAACTAGCACGATTCAGAGCACGCGGCTAGTCGTCGCCACTTAATGTTTGTCTAGACGCGATCGGCATGCTAGATAAAACACACTTGGGATTTCGTTTTCACGGCTTGTTTTTGACATACGGAATCGTAAGATTGAGTCGTAATAACTTTTAAAACTTTAACTAGATGTGACTTACGATAGTTTTAGAGCTGCATTTACTTCCAGGGTCAAATCTCAAGATCAGGTTCAACGCACTCTCGCCGGGATTTGCGTTTCAGCAACAAGAATGTACAACTTCTCGGCGGGAATTTCTATGGAAGAATTTTTACTCGGCGAGAATTAAGTTCTCGCCGTGAATGCTATCAAGGTTTCGCTTCCCGGCAGGATTCGCGCTCGGTTCCTGGAGAGGAGTTTTTTCCATGGCGGGATACCGGCGAATTCAGATTTCTCGCTGGGATTCTTGCCGAGATACGCGATGGGAATTTTTCCCGGGAAGGATCCCGCCGGGAAAACCGGCCACCTCGGCGGGATGCCGGCGAGATCCCGGTGAGCGCCGGGAATCTTGGCGGGATCCTGTTGAGATCCCGGTAGCCATTTTACAAGGGTAGAAGAGATGTTTGCATGACATGGCCTAACCGAGAGTCTGATGTCCTACAACAGACCGCAGTTCATATCAGCAGAGTTACTGCAAGGTATCCGACACCATAAGGTCACAGCCAAATGGCCTCAGGCCAATGGTGAAGTAGAGTGCCAAAACAGCTCTCTTCTGAAATGATCACTCCAAATCGCATATGCTGAGAAGAAGAACTGGAAAACAGAGCTCAACATGTAACTTACAACTTACAGAGCCTTACCTCACCAGCTGAGCTACTCTTTGGCCAAAAGATATGCACCAAACTTCCAGAGCTGAGTGATGGAGTACATGACTGGGACAGCCAAAAGACGAGTAAGAGTAAATCTTATGCTGACTCAAGGAGGGGTGCAAGACCCTCAGAAGTACTTCCTGGAGACTAGGTACTAGTACAACATGAGAAAAAGGACAAACTCTAAACTTGGTTCAACCCAACCCCATACACAGTTGTAAGCAAGGATGGGAACAGTTTGATTGTGCAGTCTCAAGAAGGAGCCCGATACTACACCTTTTAAGAAATTGCTACAGCACAATGAGACACCAAGCACCATGCAGGAAGAAACAGTAACAGAGACAAGTCAAAAAGAGGAGGAACCAATTTAACAGTAGAGTGTGTTGCAGGAACCAAATGTGTCTAAGACCAGAGTTCCATCTGAAATACACACAGCTGCCAAACCTGAGATTCCACTCAGGAGATCGCAGAGGCAAAGCCTGGCACCAAGTGATCTCAAGGATTACAACTATACCTAACTCTGAAGGAAAAACCGTTGAACGCAAGTCCCACTAAATGAGACCATTTATCTGCTTTAATGTTTTCTCGGCACTATGTTTACAATTGAAGGCTTTGGTGGAAAAAGGGCGTTAGGTTTTTTACTGAAAAGTGAACTTTGTTGAAAACGCTCCAAATTTCGCATGCAGTTTTGTTTCCGTGTGTCAAACAATGTTCTGCATGTTTTTTCCCTGAAGTTTGCTTCCTTTTTGAGATATTACGTACGCAAAAAAACACATTTTTCCAAGGGCATCCTCTGGGGACCTTTTGTTGAATGGAAAACAAAAGAAACCTTTTGTTTCGCTAAGCGATCAACTCACTATAATACCTTAGGCTCTTACTACTGCTTCGTTAGCACAAGCGGATGAGGCGCTGAACGGGCCAGATTCGAATTTGTTTTGCCGTGACACCGGTTCGACACGAGGTCGCTCAATTTTTTTTTTTCGCTCTGTTCCTTTTCTTTTTTCAAAAATGAAGATATCTATTTTAAAAAAAATGCGTATACAGCGGGAATCTGGAGAGATTTTTTTATACAGCTTATTGTGACGTGAGACAACACGTGAATTTTGATCGAGCGTCAAAGCAAAGAGAAGTGATGCATGATGCAGTACAGCTCTTTCGACTAATATCTTAAGCATTGTTTTTAAGTACCTTGTAGCCTGCCTGGTGGTTGATAGGCATCATAAAGCCTTGATAACCCGTAAGTCACCAGCATGTTTTAAAGAAGCAAAACGTGTTCTGTAACTTCCAACGCAACTGATATCAGCGGCAAGTCAGTTATCAGCGTTCGAAGTCAGGTCGATCCAGGCAGCAAAGTCCAAGAGCAGTTCTTGCCCAAGAATAAAACCCTGTCGTGAGTTGTGGCCCATTTGCCAAGCGTTGCTAGCTTCAAAGTTTGGAAAATGAGAACTGCTTTTAGACTTATAAAATTTTTCTTGCATCATCCTCCATGTTTACCCGCGCACGAGGTGTAACAGAACCTTCCCGGCATGCATTTCGATCACGTTCGGCAAGACAAGCCAAGACAAGACAAGACAAGACAAGACAAGACTCCGTAAATCACAATAATATTTAACTAATTACAGAGCGTGTTTTTTTCCTTTTTTATTCCAACATAATAATGGCCAACAAGAAGCGATCGATTGATTCAAAACATAGATCTGTGATCCAGGTTGCGTTGATTTTACTTCAAATCGGCATGATTTGTAGTGTTTTAAACTTCTGGGATCAGGGGCCATGCAGATGTAAGGAGAGAGACCTGTACGTTGCACAGAAGGGTTAATCTGTTAATCTGTCAGCCCTACATTTTTAAGCTTATACGTTGCAGGCAGTTAAAATGAAATAGACATAGTTGCTGTGACGCTTTAAAGTGAAATCAACATTTTAACCTATTTAGGCCCGAAATCGACGTTTTCGAGTTTACGTGCTGGGTGACATGAACAGCTTGCTGGATTTGAAGTGAAATCAACATCCTTGCCGTCATGCCTTAACGCGAAATCGCGTAAAGTGAACTGGCTGTAATTTGAGTGAAATTAACGTCTTTGCGGTCGCGTGATAACGTGAAATCACAATTTTAACGGTTTTAAAAAGCTGAAATCAACATTTTTTAAGGTTACATCTTGATTGTTCTCCTTGGCCTAACACTGCACTAACCCTAATGCGTCCTGACCTTAACTCTAACGTTATCCGAAGCGCTAACCCTAACAATGAAGCGCTAGTGCTAACCCTCGGCAATAACCCTCACCCTTCAACGCTAACCCTAGTTTCAAGCGGTAACACTAAACGTTAACTCTAAGCCTAACCTTGTTCCGTAACCCTAGTTTCAAGCGGTAACCCTATTTCAAGCGGTAACCCTAGTTTCAAGCGGTAGCCCTAAGCGTTAACTCTAAGCCTAACCTTGTTCCGTAACCCTAGTTTCAAGCGGTAACCCTAGTTTTAAGCGGTAACCCTAGTTTCAAGCCGTAGCCCTAAGCGTTAACTCTAAGCCTAACCTTGTTCCGTAACCCTAGTTTCAAGCGGTAACCCTATTTGAAGCGGTAACCCTAGTTTCAAGCGGTAGCCCTAAGCGTTAACTCTAAGCCTAATCTTGTTCCGTAACCCTAGTTTCAAGCGGTAACCCTAGTTTCAAGCCGTAGCCCTAAGCGCTAACTCTAAGCCTAACCTTGTTCCGTAACCCTTCAACGCTAGCCCTAGTTTCGAGCGGTAACCCTAACCCTAAGTAAAACCCTAAGGGTTTAAGTCCTTGCGGTGGCGTGATAATGTGAAATCAAAATTTTAAGTCTCTGTAAATGACCTGATATCAACATTGTCTAGCTTGCGCATTGCGGGAAATTAACATCTGGCTGTAATTTGAGTGAACCGAACGTCTTTGCGGTCGCACGTTAACGTGAAATAAAAGTTTTAACGGTTTTAACCTGACATCAACACTTTTTGAGGTTACACGTTGCAAAAGATCAATATTTTGCTGGATTTTAAGTGAAATTACCGTCTTTGCGGTGACGTGCTGACGTGACAACAAATACAGGGTTTTTTGCATACGTACGAGTATCTCGAAAACGAAACAAACTTCAGCAAAAAAACATGCAGAACATTGTCTAACGCACCTAAACAAAACTGCATGCGAAATTTGGAGCGTTTTTGATAAATTTCATTTTTGAGTAAAAAACCTAACGCCCTTTTTCCACCGAAGCCTTCAATTGCACCATTTGTTTTTTGTCTAAAAGGGGAGAGATGTAGTGTATTAGGACCCAGTTCCCCTCCCGGTATAGTGTAGTTTATTACAACCCAGATTCTCTGGGTTATGTAGTCGAGCACAAGCTATCTTGGTGGAATAAAGTTATTGTTGTCGTTTGATGCAATCTGGATTACTCCTTCTTATCACCAACCAGCTTGGGACACAACACAAACATGTTTGAAAAAGTCAATGTCCAACTCAACAAAGTTATGCTTAGCTTGTAAAGTTAGAGAATAAAATCTCTGAAGTGAGAAATGGGTTCTGATAACAACTTGTACTCAAGGGAACTGGGTTCTAATAATACAACAAACTAGATGGCGGTGAAAAGTAAATTAATTACTTATTTTCATATCATAGTAAAAGTTCTCCATTGAAAAAGTTTTTAAAAGTCAATGAAATCAGCTAACTTGTAAAATAAGAACTGGGTTCTAATAACACCTGTCATAGTGGGACTGGGTTCTAATAATACAACAAACAAGATGGTGCTCAAAAGTAAATTACTTACGTACTGAAAGTTCTTCATCACAGACGTTTCAGCTCAGTTTGGAAAAGGTATGTTGAACATTGTAAAAGTTCCATAAGGCCCAAATGAGTCACCAATACGCCACCAAAGCACCAGCGATGCATCCTATACGTTATGAGGTTAAAAAGTGGCCGATGCATTGGCCGACAGTCGACCAACAGTCGGCCAACTGTCAGCTGACTGTCGGTTGACTGTCAACCGACTGTCGGTCAACTGTCAGCTGACGTGTTGGCTGACTTGTTGGTAGGATCGGATTCTTTACCTTTACCCAAAATGGAGACATGAAAAAAGTCACGTTTTAAATCACACAGTGCACACTTTAAGATACAGTGTGATTTGTGAAGCTTTTATATTAGTGGTAAGATCAACTTAAACAAAAGAAACCTTGAAATTTCCGCAAATAAATAAATAGTTTCAAATTAAGTACACATAACACGACCCTTGTGTGATCACAATCAAAAACAAATTTACCAGACAGACAATGTTTTCACATACCACAAGTTGGGGACTCATCAGAATTGTCACCACAATCATTGTCATAATCACAAACCCATCTGAGAGGAATGCATTGATCAACACTTCTGCACTGGAAATTACTTGATGGATCACACTTTGTAACAGCTTAAAATAAAAGAATACACACAGTTACAAATCTTACTAAGTGCAGCTGCAGAAGTGCATGTGCACAACAAATGAACAGCTATAGTTGACTGTGTCCTAGAGC
>JAHPZR010036838.1:42500-51433 GCA_019787425.1 Platygyra sinensis
CTTGACAAAACAAATTCATATCCACTTTGTTCTGTGCCTTAATTGCTTGCACTAATGAAGCAGCAGTAGCTGATTAGTGTAATTATACGAATAATAAAACTAAGTGAAACAAAAGGTTTCTTTTGTTTTTCATTGAACAAAAGGTCTCTAGAGGAAAACTGAGTTTTTTTGCACACGTTATTTCTGGAGAACGAAGCGCAAATCGACCAAGGCAATTACAGAATGATGCGTTCCATGTCAAAACAAGTCAGTCTGTCAAAATTAGCTCAATCCTGCAAAAAATAAAAATCGGCCAAAAACCGATATCTTTTTTTCGCACGAAGGCCTTCAATTATACAAGATGAGGTGAAAATAAAAAAATCTCCAGACCGTAATATGGCTGGCAAAAACACAACACAACCAGAAAAAGATGCCTGAACAATCCACGCACCCAAAAGCGAGCGGAATTAAGCATCCACATATGCTATTCAAGATCATTTGATGTTTTTGCCTGTATCTTCTCAAATAAATGGCATTCTTGCCATTATACACACCATTAATAAGTTCCACATCACATTTGTCTCAATTTTGCCCTCTAAAAGAGTAGATTCAATCGACTTTCTTTCATTGAGTATTAAGCTTCATGCAAGGACGGAGCGCTTTTCACGTATAAACTCATCAGCAAGTAACCCGACATTTGCTTTTCTTTGTCCAACTTCAATTCAAAGCACAGAAAAAATAAGTTGTTGTGATATCAAATCTATAAAATCTTTGAGGCATATCATCACAGATAAAAATAAAAAGATTTACGCGATGGGCATGGGTCAGAAAACAGAGAAAAACACGACCAACGAACAACTGCTCTGTCTAGCTCTCCTTCACAACAACAAGAGGGTTCTATATCACACATCATCAGGGATCGAAATACTTACGACAGTTTTGCTCGTCAGATTTATCTCCACAGTCATCATCACCATCACATCGCCAATTTTCTAGTATACATGTGAGATTCGCGCAGACAAACTGATCTTCACCGCAACGGAACGCTGAAATAAAAGGATGGTCAGGTAATATCAGAGTTTTGATGAGATGTAGTACGCATGAAAAAACTTGCTCTGATTCTGACATAGGAAGACTGAATTGGCAAAACCTGCTGGCGCATACCATCTGTACTGTGCCATCAAGTGACGAGCGCCCAAGGCTCCCAACCTTTCCCCAGCTTTTGTCAACATTATTCCAGCTATGCCCAATATTTTGCACTCCGATTTTATGCCCGCACAATGTGTAAAATCCTAGGGAGAACTCAGATCAGTTTGAGGTAATAATTCTCGTAATGTTTTCAACAAATCGAAAAAAAAATTATAGTGTTGGTGATATATAGCCACAATATATATAATCTAGTTGATAAATTCCAACATTCAACTCATTGATTGACAAAGTATGGATGTGGCAAGGAGAAATAAAATGCTCATCATTCTTGTGTATAAAGATGCTCGTCAGACTAGAACCACTTCTTTACTTAAAGTGCAGCATGTTTTATTATCTGATGTTAATTGGTATCCTTTAGCACATTTACAACTGTAAACACCTTCATCGAAGGAACAACTTTAAGGCGAGAAGAAATAGGTGATGTACAAAGTGAACTAATTCTTAAAGCTTTTTATACATCTTTCTGACCTTCAACATGGACAGAAAACAGCAAGGTTTGACAAACTATCAGCAATGAAGAACAAACTGGAATACTAAGGCCACTAGTGTAATGGTAAAACAAAAGATGTGCCCAGTTCTGCACCTTTAATCACGTATCCTGGCGTCTCGTGTGTTATAACCATTTCAACTTCTTTGTATTTAACAATTGAAGGGGTGAGTGGAATAAAGCCCTAAGTGACTTTTGGAAAATGTCAAGGCAGCCAGGATTGAAATACCTATAAGCACTTGTTACAGTTTACTCTTGTCTTCATTATTGTCCAAAAAGAACTAGTAATAACTACTGGTTCTTTTGAAACAATAACTAAAACCAGAGTAAACCATGAAAATTGCTGATAGGTATTTCAATCCTAGCTGCCTCAGAATTTTCCAGAAGTCACTTAGGGCTTTATTCCACTCACCCCTTCAATTATTCGCCAAAGGTGAGGTGAATATTTAACAATATAATTATCCCGCGAAATCGCGCGGAATATCGTCTGATACTTAGCCGACTCGGCCTACGGCCTCGTCGGCTAAAATCAGACGATATTCCGCGAGATTGAGCAGGATAATTGTTTTATTATTCAACAAATTGATAACAAAATTGATTTCCAAGCTCGTAACATTTTTAAACCTTTCTGTCGACATTTTTTCACTTCACTTTTTCTTCCGACATACGAAGCTATGTATGTCGCCGGATATGTTACCTACGGATGACAGATATCGAGAGCATCATGACCATATTTGAATAGTGTTACAATTTGTTGAATAATAATGTAGAATAATCCCCAAAACGAAGTCGAGGGGATTATTCGAAAATATTCACCAAGCCTGAGGTGAATAATTGTTTTAGTATAATTTAAGAGCTGAACAACAGAGAATAATGGACTAAAACATAAAAAGACGGACTGTTGTTCGTTTGCATACATGGATGCATCTATAGTCTTAACAAGAAGCTTACATGTAAGCTTACATCAAATGTGAATCAGTTTACTCATTGAGTTTGGCAGTAAAACAATCAAGCAAAACACTACAAAAAATAAATTCTTCCGGTACCTTTGTTTTATCGCTGTTGACTTCATCCGCAGTTGTTATCATTGTCTCAAAATGAGTAGCTTTAGTTTGGAGAAAAACAGATTTCGGTCAATCGATGCGACCTGTTGGCAATCAACGTAGCCACTGCGTTTACGATTCTTAACTGCCTTGAACACGTGTTCTTGAAAGGATTTTCAGTCCAAAGATGACAACAGTCATTGTGAAAATTCTCCATCCTTCCAAATATCCTGGAGTTAGAGTGATAACTTGCGAACAGATGAAATTTATTCACCAACTGCCTGCCATGTTTACTTGCCGAGATAGCAAAGGTGGTGCGCTTAGTAGCCAGGTCTCACAAATGTTATATAACCCGCCTGGAGCGGTTTATATAGCGTCATGTAAGGAACTGCTTGACCAATCAGATTGCAGGAAATTCTTTGTTCAGCTCTGAAATTATACTTCTAACAGATATCCATGCATGTCCAGGATTGAACGCTAATAAGATTCAAATACCTTATGATAAGCATCAAAAACAGCGCTCCACGAACACTTCGTCAAAGTTGCCTTTTGGTGACCTTTAACTGTAAAATGGTCGCCATCACCCGACTTTCGCCAGAATTTTGGTCGCCCAAAATTTTTTCCACTCGCCATGGAGACCAAAATGGTCGCAGCTTGGAGCGCTGACAAAGTGTTCTCATTCATAAAAAGTCATGTAAACACACAATTCAGTCAAATGTGAAGTAGTATTAAAATTTCAAATAACCCTGCCAAAATAATATGAAGTTCTAATCAAACAATACTTGCATTCAATCCTGGACAAAAGTGATAAAAATCCTTCTCTGGTGCAAAGTTTACAGCAGATCCAGGGAAGGAGACAAAGAACTAAAGACAGAGGTACCAGAGGTGCCCTCTCCCACCCACCCACCCCAAATGAAACCGTCTGGACATATTTCAATGGAATCTTCCCTCACCACCTACATTCCTTAATGCAGGTTGACGAAAGATTTGAAGTTAGCATATCTGAGAGAGAAACTCACAGGCTACTCTCCACTATATTGTTGACAATAACAGAGCCCAAAAGCAATCTAATCCTTAGAGGGAAGAGAGGGAAGAGAGTTGGCTTGGGTTAGGGTTAGGGTTAGGGTTTAGGGTTAAAACACTATCGCATAACTGTTACCTGCAGAGCTGCATGTCTTTTGATCTTGTTGGAGCACTAGTCCTGGTGGACAGTGACAAGAAAATCCCGCTGGATGAAGATTTTTTGGAGCTAATAAACAGACATGACTGCAGCTTACAACATCCGAAGTGGAACGACATGGGTTAACTGAAATGAAACAAAATGGCTGTCACCTACACACAAACAGCAGAGCAATGGAGACCAAAATTCTTGAATATGTAACAAATATTTGTCAATGAACTCACGAAAGAATTGCTAAACAAAAAACTGACAGACAGACAGGTTTTCTATATGAAAAAGATTATGTTCGGAGACAGCACCCTTGGTTAATGCAAAAGAAATGATAAAAACATCAGCCTCTTGGTTAGGGAGAAAGGGGCGCAGGCAGTATTGCAGAACCTTTATTTGTGGGGCATCTTAAGGCTCATTTTTAAGCCCTCATTGGTTGACAGCTGAGACACTACAGAGGAACCTAACCCCTGATTGGTTAACAGTTGACACTACAGTAGAACCTAACCCCTGATTGAGGGTCATGAAGGGGGGAGGGGTCCTAATCCCATTTTCCAGCAAATTGTTTTTTTCAAATCCCAGCTCAAATCCCATAATCCCAGCCTCTGTTGCTCAAATTGAAATCCCATTCCCATTTTTCTATTGTTTTTGTTTCATGAATCCCAGTCCCAGTGCACAAAATCCCATTTCCCAGCCTCTAAAAGAGGCAAATCCCAGCTCCCATTTTACCCCTTCATGACCCTCCTGATTGGTTAACAGTTGAGACTACAGTAGAACTTAACCCCTGATTGGTTAACACTCGAGACTACAGTGGAACCTAACCCCTGATTGGTTATTAATTGAGACTACAGTAGAACACAAGCACTGATTGGTTAACAGTTGAGACTACAGTGGAACTTAACCCCTCACTGGTTAACAGTTGAGACCACAGAAGAAACTAACCCCTCATTGGTTAACAGTCGAGACTATGGTGGAACCTAACCCCTCATTGGTTAACAGTTGAGACTACAGTGGAACCTAAGCCCTCATTGGTTAACAGTTGAGACTTCATTGGAATCTAACCTCTCAATGGTTAACAGTTGAGACTACAGTAGAACCTAACCCCTGATTGGTTAACACTTGAGACTTCAGTGGAACCTAACTCCTCATTGGTTAACAATTGAGACTACAGTGGAACCTAACCCCTCTTTGGTTAACAGTTGCAACTACAGTAGAACCTAACCCCTCACTGGTTAACAGTTGAAACTAGAGTGGAACCGAATCCCTGATTGGTTAACAGTTGAGACTACAGTAGAACCTAACCCCTCATTGGCTAACAATTGAGACTAGAGTGGAACCTTACCTCTGATTGTTTAATAGTTGAGACTACAGTAAGACATAAGCCCTGATTGGTTGACAGTTGAGACTACAGTAGAACCTAACCCCTCATTGGTTAACAAATGAGACTGCAGCCGAACCTAACCCCTCATTGGTTAACAGTTGAGACTAGAGAGGAATCTAACCTATCATTGGTTAACAGTTGAGACTACAGTGGAACCTAACCCCTCATTATCAATATGGTGTGCAGATTGTGAGGTCCGAGTTTGAGCCTTGGCAGCGGACATTGTGTTGTGTTGTTGGGCAAGACACTTTACTCTCACAGTGCCTCTCTCCACCCAGGTGTATAAATGGGTATCAGCGAATTTAATGCTGGGGATAACCCTGTGATGGACCAGCATCCCCATCCAGAGGAGAGAAGAAGCACTCTTAGTCGCTTCATGCTAAGGAAACCCTGGATAAGCTCCGGCCTGATGGGTCACTTGGCTCATATGCAGACTTTACCTTTAATATGGCCAAACTCTTTCGGCCCGCTGTGACCAGATTAACAGGGTTCCACTGTATATACTTACACTGTGGGAACAAGTGCTGCTTACCGGTACTTTAAAAACTCACTCTAATTATAAAAACTAGTAGTACCATAACAGAAAAGCAGCTCTAAAAGAAGAATCGGAAAATGACTCAAGCCCCTTTAATTAAAGGTAGGAAAAACATTTATATGAAATATAGGGACAGCTCGCTCTTTTCCCACCCACCCTCCTTCCCTGAATACCATTACATATACCGGTACTGACCTCTTGCTCCAGGCTGCCTCAATCGGTTATAAACAACAATCCCTCTCGGTTTATACAAGTGTCGCTGTATTCTCTTGATTCCTTTACGACCATTTTTTCTAATTTTAACAACCCTTTGTCCTCGACTTTGTCTTGTCAAGTAGATTGAGTTTTGGAAAACAGTGATGCCAAAGCTGTAGTAAACACCCCGGTTGTGCATGGATATCTTCCGATCTTGACCGTTCAAGAGCATTGACTCAACTGTCCCCAGGATGGCATCTACCCACCAGATCCGCCCTTCTTCATAGTCTATGGTTAGTCCGTTTGGCCGCACGATGTCTTGGTTGACGAGGACTTGTCGTGAGGTACTGTTTCCATCCATTGCACATTTTTCAATTTTGGCTGTGGCACCCCAATCTGACCAGAACATGTATCTGCAGGATAAGAATAAATTCAATGAGGTTTTACACCACTAGAGAAACTCTAATGTAGCTTACTGTTGTTGAAAAACTTGTAAAGATTGCCTAGAAAACTGGTAATCCCCAAGCTGAGGTCCAGAACTTTGGAACAAAGTACCCAATGATATGCGGTCATGCCATAATCCAAGCCTTATGAAATTTAGGCAAGGTTGATCTCGAGACAACGCTGGTGAGCAGTTGTCCCCTTTAGCACGGCCCAGGATGGCCTTTTCCAGCTCAGCAGGGTCACCTTGTACCTTTGCTTTGCTTGCTTGCTGGCCGTTCAGGTCATTTACAATTGCTTGGCGATTTTTATGGAGCTTGTCTCTTCTTGCAATCATATGACTACTCCAAACCAAACAAACAACAGCATGTTGGCTGGTCTCCTTGGCAACTATTCACTAGCTCCAGAAGCCTAGAACATCGATTCTTCATCTACGAACATGATGATCGACTCTGTAGTTCCAGTAGTGCCTCCCGTGTCGACACTCCTGGCAGGTTCCTCTATTTTCCCTGGCCGCTCCTTCAGGCCCCGGCCTTTTTGGCCACAGTCATCAACGCCGTAAAGGTTGCCCTGGCCTCTGAACAGGCCACAGTTTCGATGCCAATCGCTAGACTGGTGAGTTGTCTTGTCCAATGCAAACTTTCGTACCAGGAGGCATTCCTTCCCAAGAGCTAAGTGCTCGCATGGAGAGTTTTTGGCATCAGGAACAGGTTTTCCTTCATTTCCTCCCAACACGCCTCCTTCATCTTCACAAGTAGGCCAAATTACGTTGTTCTGTCCTTTGTTTCTACTTTTACGGCCCCATGCTTGGCCATTCTCGCTTTACAGCCTGCAATCGGGATCGACTTTGCAGCAGCCCTTTGTTATAAGCCCTGGCTTTTTGCCCATTCCTGGCAAAACAGTTAACCAGATTTTGGCCAGGAAATACGTTGATCTGTGCAAGTTACTATCAGCTAACATTGTACAAATTATGGAACAAGAATCTATGGTGCTGTTGGATGGGCATTTGGTATTCACACCCGCTACCAAAAGAAATCGGTGACGGGTCGAGGATATTGGCACGTGGTCAGAAGCCTTCACCATTTTCTCGATGATTGTAACATTGCACTTCCCACATTGCTGGAGAGAACTTATGTCTTACAAGTTGCTTATTTTACGTACCCACCGGCAATTTACCAGGCACATTTGGCTAGCATCAATAAAGCCTTTCGCAAGCATGTAGCTGTGATGAAACTCGATGACTGGTAGTCAATGAGCGTACAACTGTACAACTTTTGTACTGCTGGGGCCTTGGTGCGTGGTGGACCTGATGGTCTGTTTAGCAATTTGCCCGAACCATTCAGAGCAACGTCTTTTTAAGTCATCTGCTGATTGTGGAACAGAGGTAGATGTTCCGCCCAATTGGTTTCCTACCACTTCGCTGATCGTTGCAGCAACTGTGGTGGGTCCCACCATGCTCATGGCTGTTCTGTCCATGCAGAAACCTCAGCCAAGATTGAAGCAACCGCCGGTCGCAATCTCCTCCGGTTTCGTCCTCCAGCACCAAATCCAGGCACCATCGACTACCATTCCGGAGTATGGACTGTTGATTTGCACTGCTTATCTACTGTTTGGGAGGTGCTTAATTGATACTTGTCCCTACTTGTTGTCAAACCCCATCAAGCCCTAAGTTTTGTGTCATATACACAGTTCCAGTTCTGAACTCTAGGACTCTAGCATTTTTTCCTCATGTTCTTTGTATCTCCAATAATTTTAGCAACTAGGTTTGCAGCTCAATTACCCCTTTGATTTATCAGTTAGACTTTGTACTTTTCCCTACTTTCTAAGTAATCGTCACTTCTTCGTTTTTGCGTTTGCTATCCTCAGGATTAGGAACAAGTTCTGGCTCAAAACGGTAAGGTTGAAGTTCAGCCATGACCGCAAGTATACAAGTCACAGTTGGCAGCGTAGCCCAGCCTGACCACTGAGAATTTGTTTTAAAATGGCGGCTGCCAATGCAAAATTTTAGGCTTCTTTGGAGACAAATTTCTTGGGATAGAATGCACTTTAGAAGCTGAAACTTCGGTGAGTAACTCAATGTAAACTTTGTATTGGTGGTGACAAAAAAATAATACGCTTTTTGGAGTGTCCTTCTCCTTTAATAACCGCTAAATAAATAGTAAAAAGTGAATATGAAGGAAAAAGAAAGTAGGGAAAAGTACAAAGTCTAACTGATAAATCAAAGGGGTAATTGAGCTGCAAACCTAGTTGCTAAAATTATTGGAGATACAAAGAACATGAGGAAAAAATGCTAGAGTCCTAGAGTTCAGAACTGGAACTGTGTATATGACACAAAACTTAGGGCTTGATGGGGTTTGACAACAAGTAGGGACAAGTATCAATTAAGCACCTCCCAAACAGTAGATAAGCAGTGCAAATCAACAGTCCATACTCCGGAATGGTAGTCGATGGTGCCTGGATTTGGTGCTGGAGGACGAAACCGGAGGAGATTGCGA
>JAHPZR010036839.1:0-17284 GCA_019787425.1 Platygyra sinensis
AACGCCAGAAAATTAGCATTTATTTGGTCACGCAGACATCACAGAAGCAAATCGTTACACATGTGGTTATTTATGTGACGCCACTTGCACAAATTTTGCGAGCACGAGCAAACGAGCACTCATCTAATTTTTGCGAGCAATTCGAGCAAAGGCAAAATTTTGCGAGCACCTCAAATTGGATGGGACCATTTGATACCCCTTGTATTGCGTGCGAAAAAGCAAAAGTAAATTAATACTCTTTTACATCAGTTGTAACGGTTCTTTTAGTGTCCTTTTTTGGCTCTAGGCTTAAGGTCATTCCCCAGTATTGCATTGCGCATCCCTACTGCGCATAGTTTTACGCGTGATTAGCGCGCACGCATTAGAAAATGGCGGCTTTTTCTTTACGACTGGACCTCGCCGAAGAGGTAAATCGTTATTTTCTCGAAAACGACTACGGTGACCTATCATTTTTTTCTGTCGTTTTGAATTGAGTAGTAAATTTCTCTATGTAAAATAAATATGGGCCAATTCTCAGTTTTGAGAAAAAACAATCGTCAGAAACGTGAATTTAGCAAGCAATCGTGGTGCTTTTATAAGGATTTATATGGTATAAAACGAGGTGCTGTTGCTCCTAAACGAACATGGGGACCCCTCATTTTTATTTCCAAATTTAAGTTCCTATAATATAAACAATCAATTGGCAAAGTTTGAGAAAATCTCAGTTTAGCTTCTATTTCAGTGGAATGACCTTAAACACATCTTTGAACAGTGTTTGAAACTGCTGCTAGGTTACCGAAGTGATTTAACGCCGTGCTGAATTGGTTTTCGTCTGGAAGGTGATGGTAGCGTTCGCTATTTAGTCTCAGAAAAACTATAGTATGTCACCTTAACCGATCTTTTCGGGCCGTTGTTACAGTCAAAACGCCTGAAGCGTTCCGCCTAAACAATGATTAATGCGTTCATTAATCCAGAGCCGCTTCGATTCTTGGCTTCAAATTTAAAAAGTCAACTGAATATTGGGTGCTTTCCATTATGCCAAACTGACCGGTCATGTCGATCAGAGATCAGTGAGAATACCTGAGGAAAATGGAACGACTTTTTCCGATTAAATCGGGCCAACCAATAGAAATGGCTTTTGTCATTTTAAATTCTCTTACCGAATTCCCTAATTAGGGCAAAGAACCGGTTCGTCAAAAATGGAACGGAGAATTTCGGTCGGAATATTTCGACCGAAATATGTGGACCACCTCCAGAGGTGATCCCGAATATTCCGGTCAGAAGAAACCGAAAAGAACCTTTCAATTTGAATTTCGACCGAAATAGCTGTTATTGGAGTTGAGCCTGCTGTCAAATATTTCTTTGTTTGGAAAGGCATACCAACGAGGCGAAAGGGTCAATACAAAGAAGAATAGCGAAGCGCGCGAGTGACGTCATGACTCAGACAAGACTCAGACAAACAAACTGGAATGGTGGATGATTTTGAAGATTTCTTTAAGAGCAAAAGCCGGTGTTCCTAAAACACTTGTGAAACAAAAATTTCGCTTACATTCCCTGTATTTCCCTCAGAACAAGCTCATGTCGACTGAGTCTCGCGGGGAATTCAGTGATTTGCATCCTATTTTTAGACTTCGCGCGCTTCGCTATTGACCCTTCCGCCTCGTTTGCATGTCAAACCGCTGATAACTGCGATAAGAGCTATTTCCGGAATCTTTGGCATAATGAAAGCACCCATTGTAATCATCCAACCGTAGCGTCCATTCGATTATCGAATGCTGATTGGACTAATGAACAATAATACATCGAACGATAGTTGGTCACGCGGTGGAGGAGTCCTGGAACGAAGGCGCCATTTTGAGCTTTTTCCATCGTCCACCATGGGGTCATTATCATCATCATCATCATCATCATTTTATTAAATTAATTTTTACAAAAACAAATTTATAAACTTAACAACCCGCATATAGCAAAGCTAATCGGGGCGGGTTGTATGATTTACAATAAAATTTAACAAAATACATCAGTAATAAAAATTACGCAAATAAATAAATAAATAGATTAATAAATAGAAATAGATATACACATATATTCACAAATAGCTAGAATTTACATGAGAAGAGCAAGAACCTATAATAAGACCCAGAACATAAGAAATTAATAATAATAATAGCTACTAGAGTTTAATTAATGATAATTAGTAATTTTTAACATTGAGCTCACGGATGGGCAGAAAACTAAGTTGGCTCAGGTGGAAAAATCAGAAGCGTTCTTGGAAAGGACGTGTTCAGATGTCAGGAAAGAAATTCAGGCAGAAATTGGGGAACTGATGCCGCCAACATTCCGTTTTGTAGTCTGGGGAAGTCCTTTGTCACTCGTACAAGAGCCGATTAATGTCCTGGGAAAATGTGCTGTGCAAGTCAGTGTGCCAGTTGTTGAAAATCATTCCGATGGCTATCCTGAAAACATTTTCCGTATTTGGAACACTATGTTATTAGTCCAATCAACATTCGATATTCGAATGGACGCTACGGTTGGATGATTACAATGTTCAGTTGACTTTTCGAAATTTAAAGCCAAGAATCGAAGCAGCTTTGGATTAATGAACACATAATCATTGTTTAGGCGGAACGCTTCAGGCGTTTTGACTGTAAGGAAAATTTATACTCATATAATCTCGTCCTTTTGAGTTAGTTCAGAGTTATTTCATGTGTTTCAACTTTCTCATGACCAGTAACACCAGTGATGACGGGATCAGACCGTGCTTTTGGTCATGTGACTAATACTGAAAAATTGCTTTATAAGTCAAAGAGTTTTGCGATTTCGCTCTTTGTTTTTTGCTCACCAAAAATAACGCAAACTCGTCCCCAGGTTTTCCCAGTCAACGGTTCAATAACTAGCCTCTTCCAGGCGTTCAGTTAGTCGCGGCGCAGCGTAGAAAACAGCGCGGGAAAAATATAAACTGAAAAAAAAAACCCGGCGAAAGGAAGCGAGGGAACGCCTGTGAGCA
Organism: Platygyra sinensis; assembly: GCA_019787425.1. Taxonomy (NCBI): domain Eukaryota; kingdom Metazoa; phylum Cnidaria; class Anthozoa; order Scleractinia; family Merulinidae; genus Platygyra; species Platygyra sinensis. The sequence continues at coordinate 2,987 of JAHPZR010036839.1, forward strand.
AACTTAACAAAAGGTCATTCCGCCCACTTATAGACCACCTACAGAGACCCGTAACATGACCGCCGGCTTGTGGTTTTCAGTTGTCAACCTTTCATTGAAACATGCTCACGAAAAATTTCAAACTTTATCCATCGAACTGAAAGCAAACACTGAGAGACTTTAAAACATATTTTGAAATACAAATGAGCCTAAACAAAGCATAAACACCGCATGGCAAATCACAGAGGTGTCAAACTCTGCAAAGCAAAAGGTTAATATATCGAAAATAGAACGGCAAAATTATGTAGGGATGTCACGAACCTTATTTACAGATCTTTACACACAATCTCGCACTTTCCGGTTCTTCTCGGCTTCTTAGTCGATACCCATTGCCTTGCTGCGACTCCGATTGTGTTCAACTGTTCAAATTGCTTTCATTATGGCCTCGAGAGCTAGACAAGCCATCATGATCGTGAAGACAGCGGCGGCTTCTCCATTCATCAGACATTACTCGTGGAAAGAGTTGATAGATTAAATTTTTTCAAAAACCGGTGGGAAGGATTGCAAAAGAATCTTTCATTGACCATATTTTTATGCAGTCCTTCTGTTCATCGCGAAGGCACTTCAATCTTTTTAGCTTATTGTTGTTTATAACAGATTTGAACACCGCGTTACTCGTTGAAAAGTCTCTGACCGCCGCAATATCGTATAGCTCATCTGCGTCAGTAATGCTCGAGTGTTGACAAAATCTGTCAAAATTAACCAATCAGGGGGTATACCAGATCCTGGTATACCGGACGACCTTTTGTTAAAGTTTTGCCCACAGGCGTTCCCTCTTGCCGAGATCTCTGGGCTGGCTTCCTCAAAGTACAGGAGTCCGGTCAACCGTGCTGGCTGAGTTTCCGAGATCTCGCCTCGCCACTCTTTAACGATTTTTTGGTTAAAATTTCGATGTGTTTATATTATAGAAGTTGGGCTGACTCACTGAGCTAACGAGATCTTGGTTTCTTGCCATCGTTTGTGTGGGTTTGACATCTGCACATTAAATATAAAGTAAATATGTTTTAAAATTACCTTTCTTAACTTCGCATCTGTCTCCAGTCCAAGGCTGTTGGCATGAACAGAGAAAGGTTTGTTTTTCGTTGTCGGGCAAACAAGAACCACCATTGAGACACCTGGTGATCAAACATCCCTGAAAAAAAAAATTGATAAAATCAGTACCTTGAAGAAATACTTCCAAAAACCGGGCTCCTGCATAAACTAAATTGCACTTGTTTTCATTTACCGTGTACTTAGTCAATGATGATTTAAACCTCTTGAATTCGTCCTTTTTTTCGTTTGTTATTTATTTTGATAAGCAAAACAAGAAAAATCTTTAATTGTCAAGGTTTTCTACTGAGGTAGCCGGTAGCTAACACGTGTAGAAATTAAACTGCGATTTTTTTTTCAATGCAGCTAAATTTTCATAGTGCACTTAGTTTATGCTTACAAGCTCTAGTGTGAAGCCGCTGAAGCATTGTATTTCAACCTCAGAAAACGACCCAGCGCGTGGATTAATTTAGCATTCAGGTGCAGGCTAATAATGCAAAAATATTTGTTGTTTGAAAATTCATATTTGTTTAAAGGGGCTCAGTCACGTTTGAAAAGCTTAGCTAAACTTTTCAAATTCGTTGTTTGCAATCCGTGTCAATCTTCTCCATCCTTAACCATCCTTGTTCCTTTATGGTTTATTATTATCTCTTTGATGTTTTTCTATCTTTATAAAGTGTTATTTTCAGGTTTTCTTCAATTTAACGGTTATTTTTTTCGATGTTCAAATAACTCAAGATGCCTTCAGTTAAGTTTGTCTGACGAGTCACGCAGATAGAACGCATGAAATAAATAGACGATATTACACGATGGCGAGAAGATATGAATTTTATCTTCGAGTGTCAAGAGCAATATCTCACGAGTGAGCGACTTTCCGAAGATGTGCGATCACTTTCCGAAGATTTCCGAAAATTAAAGATTTTCGAAGAAAACCGAAGATTTCCAAGATTAGAGAAAATTGCCGAAGACTTTTGAGGAAGACCCGAGGATGTTTCGATCATATACCAACGAATTTAAGCACAATTTAAGGGAAAAAATAATAATATCAGTGAAATCATCGATATCTTCACTAGTGAAAATTCGCCACCAGAGTCCCGTCTGTGCCAGTTTTGTATGAATTTTACGAGTTGTGTATTTTCCAACAAAACACTCCTGTCTTTATAATTAAGGCCAGGGTTGTATAATGACAAGCAAAACGCTAATTTTAGCTAAGGGCACTATGTTCACTTAACTATAACTTTGACTTTTTCAATGGTCAGCTCGATTTTCAATTCGTTATTATAGTTGGTATGATTCAGACGAATTGTCTCCATAATACGATGCTATATTTATCTTATTCGTGGAATTCTGTTTACCTTCAGGAGCATTGAAAAAGTGACTCCTTCCTGATCATTAAGCTCTGCACATTCGTCGATAAGGGAGATGTCATGCTTGTTCAGTTCACAGAACCCTTTGCCGTCCTTCTTGGATGTCATCTTATAGTTTGTAGAAGTACACCAGGAGTTTCTCATACATTGTTGGCCGCACGATAACAAACTGGGAGAAACAAACCTTTTGACAAGGTATCCCTTAAGCTGCTTATTTTCCCGCTTTGTGAAACACGATGAACGGGAAAATGTTGCGTTTACTTCAGCGAAGAAAACAGCGATGGCTTGGAACAAGAAAAGTTTCAGCTCAGATTTATATTTCATTGCTCAATCAGTACTGTCTGAAATGCCTACAAAAAGAATCTTTTTTCATGCGAGCGGTTTTTGAATTGTCATAACAGAACCGTCAGTCTAGTACAACAAAGTTTCTAAAGATTGCCAGGGGCTGCTTTTCATGTTTGAAATATCAGTTTTCGCTAATTAAATAGTCCCAGTTAGAACGACACCGTCTGCTATAATTAGTCAGCTTTCATTAAAAGAAGAGGCATCAAGTCCGACAAACGTAAAGGTTTGATTGGTCCTGCATTCAGACTTTAACAACATATATTTAATAGTCAGTTTTCCTAGCTGCGTTGAACAATCGGTTGCATTTCATTTTGAAAAATACTACACACTTCAAAAGGGCATTCATGAGCCAGAAAATACAAACGAAGTGCATATCAATTTTAATAAAAATTCCTAAAAAACCCTTTTATAATTTTGGATCCCGTTGTATTCATCGATGTTTTGATAACCAGCTGTCTAAATGGTTTGTTTAACCGACAAGGAAAAACAAACTTTTTTCCTATTAATTCTTGCCAATCCTCTTGCATTGGATAATATAAGTAACAATTTTGATATGCGGCAGGTGATGAACAGCGTTAACACTTAATTACTGGTCCTGAGGGAAATACTCAATTATATTTTCCCGAGAATCTCGATGTTTCTTGAGACGAAGTTGAGGTCAACATCGAGATTCGAGGGAAAACAAAACTCAGGTTTCCCAAGGGACCAATAATTAAGAGTTTTGAAATGAATTTAATTTGAACTGCGGGAAGGCTAATACAGATGAAATGAGATACGATCATCGCAGTTGTAATCGCAATTTAAGCAATTGCAAATTTTAGCTCGAAAAAAATTTTCATGGCTTCCACGGAATTCGAACCAATGGCCACTGCGTTAGGGCTGCAGTGCAGTGCAGTGCAGTGATTTTTGTTGTTGTCTGCTCTCAACATATGGGTTCTCACAGCTCAGTTGGTGGAACACTGCAGCGCTAACGCTAAGTCCATGGGTTCGAATCCTGTGGAAGCCATTATGCTTCGCACGCCCTTGTTTTCCTAGCCTGCGTAGCAGCCGCTTCCTTTCCTTTTTCAGGCGGCGCGGATCGAGATCGAACAAGCGAGTGAAAAAGTGGGCGAGCGAAGGAGCACGCCTCGGGTGAGCAAAAAGATTTGGGAGAAGTGGGGAGGGGTGAGTAAGAAGCCTCACGCCCTCCCCCTACTGCTTATTTTGCCACTCTTTCGCAGTTTTCCTCCCGTTCGGGAGCGTTTGGAAAAGGAAAGGAAACGGCTGCTACGCAGGCTATTGGTTTTCTAGTTTTCACGGGAGCAAGGTGTCTATTGTTTAGGAGCTCTATTCTGGCGGCAAACAAAAGCCTCAGAATTTTCAACATCGCAAAAACTGCTGCTAAGAGATCGCAGTGTGCACTGCTTAATAAACAACGCTGGGTCTTTAAAGAGAGGTAATGTATAGCGACAGAAAGTCAAAGTAATCTCTGGTAAGTGGAAGAGCGTGACCATGGGGCTCGTTAGATTCATCATGTAATCTTCGCTGTGTAACATTTTTTTTTTTTGTCATCAAATACCGAGGGCTCCATTATTTTAAATTTCTTTGATATTTATATATTTTAGCAGGGTTAAAATTTCGGACATTTCGCAAAAACCTTGCAAACCTGGCTCGTAAAATTACAATTCTGCAAATATATTCTGAGTCACGCAGAACGCGAGTTCTTCTCCATTCCTAAAAATAGAGTTTTAGTGTCCATTTATGTGGACGATTTTTTTTAGTTTTACAATAATGCGTATAAGGCATAATGACAAAATGGCAAAAAGAGCACTGGCAATGGAAATTTTCCTAGGAAACATTTCCTGACTTATCATAATAAATCAAAATAAAACTTTTGGAAGCTGAGGACTATGCCATCTGATTGACTTATTTGTTACCGGATCTCTTGTTTGAGAAATACTCGCCCTGATGATGAGTTACTCCTTCTGATGTGAATTAAGTCGGTGTCATTATTTTCCTTTCATGAGTGTTTTCTGCTTGGAGAACGAAAGCCCTGCTAGTTGAAATATTACCTAGGAAGTACAAATGGGCAAGTTTGCCAGTCTATTCTAGCCTTGCAAGAAATTTGGTTAATTAATTTAATATGTACTTCCTAGGTAATATTTCAACTAGCAGGGCTTTCGTTCTCCAAGCAGAAAACACTCATGAAAGGAAAATAATGACACCGACTTAATTCACATCAGAAGGAGTAACTCATCATCAGGGCGAGTATTTCTCAAACAAGAGATCCGGTAACAAATAAGTCAATCAGATGGCATAGTCCTCAGCTTCCAAAAGTTTTATTTTGATTTATTATGATAAGTCAGGAAATGTTTCCTAGGAAAATTTCCATTGCCAGTGCTCTTTTTGCCATTTTGTCATTATGCCTTATACGCATTATTGTAAAACTAAAAAAAATCGTCCACATAAATGGACACTAAAACTCTATTTTTAGGAATGGAGAAGAACTCGCGTTCTGCGTGACTCAGAATATATTTGCAGAATTGTAATTTTACGAGCCAGGTTTGCAAGGTTTTTGCGAAATGTCCGAAATTTTAACCCTGCTAAAATATATAAATATCAAAGAAATTTAAAATAATGGAGCCCTCGGTATTTGATGACAAAAAAAAAAAATGTTACACAGCGAAGATTACATGATGAATCTAACGAGCCCCATGGTCACGCTCTTCCACTTACCAGAGATTACTTTGACTTTCTGTCGCTATACATTACCTCTCTTTAAAGACCCAGCGTTGTTTATTAAGCAGTGCACACTGCGATCTCTTAGCAGCAGTTTTTGCGATGTTGAAAATTCTGAGGCTTTTGTTTGCCGCCAGAATAGAGCTCCTAAACAATAGACACCTTGCTCCCGTGAAAACTAGAAAACCAATAGCCTGCGTAGCAGCCGTTTCCTTTCCTTTTCCAAACGCTCCCGAACGGGAGGAAAACTGCGAAAGAGTGGCAAAATAAGCAGTAGGGGAGGGCGTGAGGCTTCTTACTCACCCCTCCCCACTTCTCCCAAATCTTTTTGCTCACCCGAGGCGTGCTCCTTCGCTCGCCCACTTTTTCACTCGCTTGTTCGATCTCGATCCGCGCCGCCTGAAAAAGGAAAGGAAGCGGCTGCTACGCAGGCTAGGAAAACAAGGGCGTGCGAAGCATAATGGCTTCCACAGGATTCGAACCCATGGACTTAGCGTTAGCGCTGCAGTGTTCCACCAACTGAGCTGTGAGAACCCATATGTTGAGAGCAGACAACAACAAAAATCACTGCACTGCACTGCACTGCAGCCCTAACGCAGTGGCCATTGGTTCGAATTCCGTGGAAGCCATGAAAATTTTTTTCGAGCTAAAATTTGCAATTGCTTAAATTGCGATTACAACTGCGATGATCGTATCTCATTTCATCTGTATTAGCCTTCCCGCAGTTCAAATTAAATTCATTTCAAAACTCTTAATTATTGGTCCCTTGGGAAACCTGAGTTTTGTTTTCCCTCGAATCTCGATGTTGACCTCAACTTCGTCTCAAGAAACATCGAGATTCTCGGGAAAATATAATTGAGTATTTCCCTCAGGACCAGTAATTAAGTGTTAACGCTGTTCATCACCTGCCGCATATCAAAATTGTTACTTATATTATCCAATGCAAGAGGATTGGCAAGAATTAATAGGAAAAAAGTTTGTTTTTCCTTGTCGGTTAAACAAACCATTTAGACAGCTGGTTATCAAACATCGATGAATACAACGGGATCCAAAATTATAAAAGGGTTTTTTAGGAATTTTTATTAAAATTGATATGCACTTCGTTTGTATTTTCTGGCTCATGAATGCCCTTTTGAAGTGTGTAGTATTTTTCAAAATGAAATGCAACCGATTGTTCAACGCAGCTAGGAAAACTGACTATTAAATATATGTTGTTAAAGTCTGAATGCAGGACCAATCAAACCTTTACGTTTGTCGGACTTGATGCCTCTTCTTTTAATGAAAGCTGACTAATTATAGCAGACGGTGTCGTTCTAACTGGGACTATTTAATTAGCGAAAACTGATATTTCAAACATGAAAAGCAGCCCCTGGCAATCTTTAGAAACTTTGTTGTACTAGACTGACGGTTCTGTTATGACAATTCAAAAACCGCTCGCATGAAAAAAGATTCTTTTTGTAGGCATTTCAGACAGTACTGATTGAGCAATGAAATATAAATCTGAGCTGAAACTTTTCTTGTTCCAAGCCATCGCTGTTTTCTTCGCTGAAGTAAACGCAACATTTTCCCGTTCATCGTGTTTCACAAAGCGGGAAAATAAGCAGCTTAAGGGATACCTTGTCAAAAGGTTTGTTTCTCCCAGTTTGTTATCGTGCGGCCAACAATGTATGAGAAACTCCTGGTGTACTTCTACAAACTATAAGATGACATCCAAGAAGGACGGCAAAGGGTTCTGTGAACTGAACAAGCATGACATCTCCCTTATCGACGAATGTGCAGAGCTTAATGATCAGGAAGGAGTCACTTTTTCAATGCTCCTGAAGGTAAACAGAATTCCACGAATAAGATAAATATAGCATCGTATTATGGAGACAATTCGTCTGAATCATACCAACTATAATAACGAATTGAAAATCGAGCTGACCATTGAAAAAGTCAAAGTTATAGTTAAGTGAACATAGTGCCCTTAGCTAAAATTAGCGTTTTGCTTGTCATTATACAACCCTGGCCTTAATTATAAAGACAGGAGTGTTTTGTTGGAAAATACACAACTCGTAAAATTCATACAAAACTGGCACAGACGGGACTCTGGTGGCGAATTTTCACTAGTGAAGATATCGATGATTTCACTGATATTATTATTTTTTCCCTTAAATTGTGCTTAAATTCGTTGGTATATGATCGAAACATCCTCGGGTCTTCCTCAAAAGTCTTCGGCAATTTTCTCTAATCTTGGAAATCTTCGGTTTTCTTCGAAAATCTTTAATTTTCGGAAATCTTCGGAAAGTGATCGCACATCTTCGGAAAGTCGCTCACTCGTGAGATATTGCTCTTGACACTCGAAGATAAAATTCATATCTTCTCGCCATCGTGTAATATCGTCTATTTATTTCATGCGTTCTATCTGCGTGACTCGTCAGACAAACTTAACTGAAGGCATCTTGAGTTATTTTGAACATCGAAAAAAATAACCGTTAAATTGAAGAAAACCTGAAAATAACACTTTATAAAGATAGAAAAACATCAAAGAGATAATAATAAACCATAAAGGAACAAGGATGGTTAAGGATGGAGAAGATTGACACGGATTGCAAACAACGAATTTGAAAAGTTTAGCTAAGCTTTTCAAACGTGACTGAGCCCCTTTAAACAAATATGAATTTTCAAACAACAAATATTTTTGCATTATTAGCCTGCACCTGAATGCTAAATTAATCCACGCGCTGGGTCGTTTTCTGAGGTTGAAATACAATGCTTCAGCGGCTTCACACTAGAGCTTGTAAGCATAAACTAAGTGCACTATGAAAATTTAGCTGCATTGAAAAAAAAATCGCAGTTTAATTTCTACACGTGTTAGCTACCGGCTACCTCAGTAGAAAACCTTGACAATTAAAGATTTTTCTTGTTTTGCTTATCAAAATAAATAACAAACGAAAAAAAGGACGAATTCAAGAGGTTTAAATCATCATTGACTAAGTACACGGTAAATGAAAACAAGTGCAATTTAGTTTATGCAGGAGCCCGGTTTTTGGAAGTATTTCTTCAAGGTACTGATTTTATCAATTTTTTTTTTCAGGGATGTTTGATCACCAGGTGTCTCAATGGTGGTTCTTGTTTGCCCGACAACGAAAAACAAACCTTTCTCTGTTCATGCCAACAGCCTTGGACTGGAGACAGATGCGAAGTTAAGAAAGGTAATTTTAAAACATATTTACTTTATATTTAATGTGCAGATGTCAAACCCACACAAACGATGGCAAGAAACCAAGATCTCGTTAGCTCAGTGAGTCAGCCCAACTTCTATAATATAAACACATCGAAATTTTAACCAAAAAATCGTTAAAGAGTGGCGAGGCGAGATCTCGGAAACTCAGCCAGCACGGTTGACCGGACTCCTGTACTTTGAGGAAGCCAGCCCAGAGATCTCGGCAAGAGGGAACGCCTGTGGGCAAACTTAACAAAAGGTCGTTCCGGTATACCAGGATCTGGTATACCCCTGATTGGTTAATTTTGACAGATTTTGTCAACACTCGAGCATTACTGACGCAGATGAGCTATACGATATTGCGGCGGTCAGAGACTTTTCAACGAGTAACGCGGTGTTCAAATCTGTTATAAACAACAATAAGCTAAAAAGATTGAAGTGCCTTCGCGATGAACAGAAGGACTGCATAAAAATATGGTCAATGAAAGATTCTTTTGCAATCCTTCCCACCGGTTTTTGAAAAAATTTAATCTATCAACTCTTTCCACGAGTAATGTCTGATGAATGGAGAAGCCGCCGCTGTCTTCACGATCATGATGGCTTGTCTAGCTCTCGAGGCCATAATGAAAGCAATTTGAACAGTTGAACACAATCGGAGTCGCAGCAAGGCAATGGGTATCGACTAAGAAGCCGAGAAGAACCGGAAAGTGCGAGATTGTGTGTAAAGATCTGTAAATAAGGTTCGTGACATCCCTACATAATTTTGCCGTTCTATTTTCGATATATTAACCTTTTGCTTTGCAGAGTTTGACACCTCTGTGATTTGCCATGCGGTGTTTATGCTTTGTTTAGGCTCATTTGTATTTCAAAATATGTTTTAAAGTCTCTCAGTGTTTGCTTTCAGTTCGATGGATAAAGTTTGAAATTTTTCGTGAGCATGTTTCAATGAAAGGTTGACAACTGAAAACCACAAGCCGGCGGTCATGTTACGGGTCTCTGTAGGTGGTCTATAAGTGGGCGGAATGACCTTTTGTTAAGTTTGCTCACAGGCGTTCCCTCGCTTCCTTTCGCCGGGTTTTTTTTTTCAGTTTATATTTTTCCCGCGCTGTTTTCTACGCTGCGCCGCGACTAACTGAACGCCTGGAAGAGGCTAGTTATTGAACCGTTGACTGGGAAAACCTGGGGACGAGTTTGCGTTATTTTTGGTGAGCAAAAAACAAAGAGCGAAATCGCAAAACTCTTTGACTTATAAAGCAATTTTTCAGTATTAGTCACATGACCAAAAGCACGGTCTGATCCCGTCATCACTGGTGTTACTGGTCATGAGAAAGTTGAAACACATGAAATAACTCTGAACTAACTCAAAAGGACGAGATTATATGAGTATAAATTTTCCTTACAGTCAAAACGCCTGAAGCGTTCCGCCTAAACAATGATTATGTGTTCATTAATCCAAAGCTGCTTCGATTCTTGGCTTTAAATTTCGAAAAGTCAACTGAACATTGTAATCATCCAACCGTAGCGTCCATTCGAATATCGAATGTTGATTGGACTAATAACATAGTGTTCCAAATACGGAAAATGTTTTCAGGATAGCCATCGGAATGATTTTCAACAACTGGCACACTGACTTGCACAGCACATTTTCCCAGGACATTAATCGGCTCTTGTACGAGTGACAAAGGACTTCCCCAGACTACAAAACGGAATGTTGGCGGCATCAGTTCCCCAATTTCTGCCTGAATTTCTTTCCTGACATCTGAACACGTCCTTTCCAAGAACGCTTCTGATTTTTCCACCTGAGCCAACTTAGTTTTCTGCCCATCCGTGAGCTCAATGTTAAAAATTACTAATTATCATTAATTAAACTCTAGTAGCTATTATTATTATTAATTTCTTATGTTCTGGGTCTTATTATAGGTTCTTGCTCTTCTCATGTAAATTCTAGCTATTTGTGAATATATGTGTATATCTATTTCTATTTATTAATCTATTTATTTATTTATTTGCGTAATTTTTATTACTGATGTATTTTGTTAAATTTTATTGTAAATCATACAACCCGCCCCGATTAGCTTTGCTATATGCGGGTTGTTAAGTTTATAAATTTGTTTTTGTAAAAATTAATTTAATAAAATGATGATGATGATGATGATGATAATGACCCCATGGTGGACGATGGAAAAAGCTCAAAATGGCGCCTTCGTTCCAGGACTCCTCCACCGCGTGACCAACTATCGTTCGATGTATTATTGTTCATTAGTCCAATCAGCATTCGATAATCGAATGGACGCTACGGTTGGATGATTACAATGGGTGCTTTCATTATGCCAAAGATTCCGGAAATAGCTCTTATCGCAGTTATCAGCGGTTTGACATGCAAACGAGGCGGAAGGGTCAATAGCGAAGCGCGCGAAGTCTAAAAATAGGATGCAAATCACTGAATTCCCCGCGAGACTCAGTCGACATGAGCTTGTTCTGAGGGAAATACAGGAATGTAAGCGAAATTTTTGTTTCACAAGTGTTTTAGGAACACCGGCTTTTGCTCTTAAAGAAATCTTCAAAATCATCCACCATTCCAGTTTGTTTGTCTGAGTCTTGTCTGAGTCATGACGTCACTCGCGCGCTTCGCTATTCTTCTTTGTATTGACCCTTTCGCCTCGTTTGTATGCCTTTCCAAACAAAGAAATATTTGACAGCAGGCTCAACTCCAATAACAGCTATTTCGGTCGAAATTCAAATTGAAAGGTTCTTTTCGGTTTCTTCTGACCGGAATATTCGGGATCACCTCTGGAGGTGGTCCACATATTTCGGTCGAAATATTCCGACCGAAATTCTCCGTTCCATTTTTGACGAACCGGTTCTTTGCCCTAATTAGGGAATTCGGTAAGAGAATTTAAAATGACAAAAGCCATTTCTATTGGTTGGCCCGATTTAATCGGAAAAAGTCGTTCCATTTTCCTCAGGTATTCTCACTGATCTCTGATCGACATGACCGGTCAGTTTGGCATAATGGAAAGCACCCAATATTCAGTTGACTTTTTTAAATTTGAAGCCAAGAATCGAAGCGGCTCTGGATTAATGAACGCATTAATCATTGTTTAGGCGGAACGCTTCAGGCGTTTTGACTGTAACAACGGCCCGAAAAGATCGGTTAAGGTGACATACTATAGTTTTTCTGAGACTAAATAGCGAACGCTACCATCACCTTCCAGACGAAAACCAATTCAGCACGGCGTTAAATCACTTCGGTAACCTAGCAGCAGTTTCAAACACTGTTCAAAGATGTGTTTAAGGTCATTCCACTGAAATAGAAGCTAAACTGAGATTTTTCTCAAACTTTGCCAATTGATTGTTTATATTATAGGAACTTAAATTTGGAAATAAAAATGAGGGGTCCCCATGTTCGTTTAGGAGCAACAGCACCTCGTTTATACCATATAAATCCTTATAAAAGCACCACGATTGCTTGCTAAATTCACGTTTCTGACGATTGTTTTTTTCTCAAAACTGAGAATTGGCCCATATTTATTTTACATAGAGAAATTTACTACTCAATTCAAAACGACAGAAAAAAATGATAGGTCACCGTAGTCGTTTTCGAGAAAATAACGATTTACCTCTTCGGCGAGGTCCAGTCGTAAAGAAAAAGCCGCCATTTTCTAATGCGTGCGCGCTAATCACGCGTAAAACTATGCGCAGTAGGGATGCGCAATGCAATACTGGGGAATGACCTTAAGCCTAGAGCCAAAAAAGGACACTAAAAGAACCGTTACAACTGATGTAAAAGAGTATTAATTTACTTTTGCTTTTTCGCACGCAATACAAGGGGTATCAAATGGTCCCATCCAATTTGAGGTGCTCGCAAAATTTTTGCCTTTGCTCGAATTGCTCGCAAAAATTAGATGAGTGCTCGTTTGCTCGTGCTCGCAAAATTTGTGCAAGTGGCGTCACATAAATAACCACATGTGTAACGATTTGCTTCTGTGATGTCTGCGTGACCAAATAAATGCTAATTTTCTGGCGTTACCATTGTTGAATTTTTCTTCAATTTAGCTCAGTTGTAACCACATACAATTCCTATAAAATACACAGAATCGGTTAGAGCTAATCTAACGCATTTAGAATAATGACAAATTGCAGAATATTAAAAAAACTAGACTTTCTGAAAAGTCCTTCGTCTTGTTTATTTAGTACCCGCCGGACGAAGGTCGACCTCTCGCGACTTCGTCGCTTGCTCGCTCGGCCGCTTCGCGGCCTAACATATTCCGCTCTGAAATTTATGAGGTCGACTTGTGGCAAGTCTATAAAAAAACAAACACGTCTGAATAACATTGACTTTTTACAGGAGCGATGGCTCTTGCTCTTTATTAATTCAAAATGTCAGCAGGTGTCTACGGGGGTTTTACTAATTCAAAATGTCCAGCAAACGAGCACTCATCTAATTTTGCGAGCAATTCGAGCAAATAAAGGTAAAATTTTGCGAGCACCTCTCTCCCTCTGTGTCCCTTATCCTATCCTATCCTATCCTATCCTATCCTATCCTATCCTATCCCTATCCTATCCTATCCGATCCTATCCTATCCTATCCTATCCTATCCTATCCTATCCTATCCTATCCTATCCTATCCTATCCTATTAAACGCGACCCTGTACGGACGCGAAAGAAAAAAGCGAACGAAGCGAGCGCAAAGTACGCAGAGGTTGGAGGCGGGGTGGGGGGGGGGCAAGGGGGTGGGCGGGGTTGCGCTGGCGTCCAGTTCTGTTTGCGATTCTGCATCCGCTCGTTCAAACCCACAAAGTTTGTCACAGCAAAACACAAAACACTCTACCACCCTGCTGCCCAACGGAACTTTTTTAACCACCCGCACCCGGGGTCACGTGACCAGCCACAACCGAAAAGAGAGCTGGGAACGAAGCTGAGAAACGTGCCAACCTAGCTCCAGGGTCCTCTCTCAGAGGACCCGGAAACGAGGTTGAAAACACGCATGCCCCCTACCCGAGTGACGTTTGTCGTCCTTGCTGTGAAGATGCCGTTGTGTGTTTCGCAAGGCTCATTGCTATGCAGAGCTGGTTTAACTAATTATTCTGCCTTCATGGAGTATATACGACTACGGTTAAGGGAAAATGTCCTGTAAGTAATTCGGTTTGATTTCCTTTATACCATTTTGAGCGCGCCCTTCTGGAAGCCTAAAGGCCGGCTAAAAGGCTGTTTTCAGAGCTTGAATAATTTAAGTTTATTTGCATCTTCAAGCTAGGGTTAAAAGATTAAGGTATGAAAAGAAAAAGAACAGGAGCTGCTCGAGCGAGCTGAAGGAAATGAGAGTTGGAAGGAGAGTCAGCTGATCAACAACAAGCTGATGGCCCGGAAGATGAATTTGACTCAGAGTTTCTGGGTTGAGGTATCCAAACTTTTATGACTTTTTTTACATGTAATATTTTTTTTTCAAGAATTTGATTTAGACAAATTACAAAACTATCAATCCTCTTGAGATTTTACTTTCATGATGTTTAAGAGCAGCTGAAAACTACATGTTCTATTCCCACAGATTTTCCCTCCAAATGGGCTCTTGGTTTTGTGATAGACTATGCTTG
>JAHPZR010036840.1:0-5000 GCA_019787425.1 Platygyra sinensis
ATATTACCTAGGAAGTACAAATGGGCAAGTTTGCCAGTCTATTCTAGCCTTGCAAGAAATTTGGTTAATTAATTTAATATGTCATATTTGCCTAAGATACATGATGGCGATATTTTTAACTTTTTAGCATGTCATTTTTTTGTCATTTCAACGGCTTACCGGCAACACATTGATAGCAAAGGATAAAAGAAATAGGTATCTGTCAGAGTTTATGTTGACCGATTTCCTTAATTTAGAAAAAAGCTGGAAACATTAAGAAAAAAAAAACTACAAAAGTACAAAGGAATCAACAATAGGACAAAAAGGGAATCGCGCGAGATCTTTCATTCATTTATTGGTCAGAATAAACTCATTTCTTTTCCAAAAAATATCTTTCTTATATTTATATAAATAAAAGACAAAAGAATGGAACCAACTTCAAAACAAATTTGGTTGCATCAAACTAAGAAAAACATTTACAATGTATTACTTTTTAGCAGCAAGGCCAAAATGGCCGCCTCTGATTCGACAAAAGACTCAGGGTAATACATTTCTCTACCCTGCATCTTGTATGACAACGGAACATTTGGCACTTTTATAAAAGAACTTTGAATTTTCTTATCAAGTTCTTAGAACTGTCTATTTGACAATGATTTTCTGTTTAAAGGACCCATGTTGAAAGCAGTTTTTATAACTGAAATGGTTATTCTGCATAAATATTATTATTATTATTATTATTATTATTATTATTATTATTATTATTATTATTATTATTATTATTATTATTATTATTATTCAAGAAGCGGACTTTGAATTAGATAGGTCTCTTGCCAAAATCTAGGTCCAATAATTTTTATACATATTTTCTTATATAATATGATTTCATGGTTTATTGAATCGTTTTTTTCTTTTTTTTCTCTTATCTTTTAGTAGAAAATAATCTATTGTAAAATTGTAATAATTGATTGTAACAATTATGTAAATATATACTAAAAATATTTTTATAATACTATAGTTCTTTTCTTCTTTTTTATCATATAAATTATTATCACTGAGTATAAGTAAGTATAATAATAATAATAATAATAATAATAATAATAATAATAACTCAAATGTTCTTTTAGCCTTTCTTTTTAATCTTGTAATTTATTGTGATGTTTTAATAAAGTTTGAATTGTATTTATAAAAAATTATTATTATTATTATTACTATTATTATTATTATTATTATTATTATTACCATTCGATGCAGTTTTTTCTTCCTTTCCATTGGCCGACAGCCCACCACCTGACCTGCAAATAACTGCCTACAAATAATGGTCTGCTCATGCGTAGTACCGTCTAAACGTGTTTTGCTGCAAATATGGCTGATCGCTTCCCTGAGCTGCCAGGAAGCGCTTCAAATATGAAAACAAACTTGGTAATCGAATGATAAAACAAATATTGAACTCGGTTGTCGCAAAATATCGTGATTTGTCAGCGTCTCGCTGATCAATTATTTGCCTCAGCCTTCGGCTTCGGCAAATAATTGATCAGCTCGCCACTGACAAATTACGATATTTTGCTCAACCTCGTCCAATAATTGTTAATTATTATTATTATTATTATTATTATTATTATTATTATTATTATTATTATTATTATTATTATTATTATTATTATTATTATTATTATTATTATTATTATCAATTCTTATTACTAACTTCTAAAAGATTAAGTTCGGGCAGTTGCACTTTCGGAAGTAGAACGCCTCGAATAATCACAAGTTGACAGGATTGTTTTCTTGTGCGATTATTTTGACATTTTGGTTGTCAGTAGCCCCTTGACAAGTTGTAATGTGTCTTTTTTTCTAACGGTTGTTGTTGATGTTGCTCAGGTGTTCTTTAATGCGATCATGTACAATCGTGTTTTTCTTCGGATGTAGAATTTGTTACATCTCCTGAAGATCTGATGACTTGGTACACCGTATTTCTTCGTAGGAACAGGCTGGTGTTACGTTGGACAGTTCTTGTGCATGTGTTTTGGGTGTGGTGAGAGAGGGCTTGTCGTGACGTGTAGTATTTGTGATCATGAGAGAAGCGTCCTGGGAGTCCTTATTTGTGGAAGATTCTGGTAATTGTGTGGTCCAGTCGGCTTGAAACTGAATGGGATTCTAAAGTGCAACCATTCTATGTTTGCAGTTTGGGGGTCACATTGGTGATTGTGTTGAGTTTTCTCTGTGATGGTTTCGCGCGGTCGTGTTTATTGGATGTTGTTTGGGTAGAGTATCTCTGCCGTATACGTCTTCCTTCATTAGGGATGAAGCTTATGTTCGACTGAGTTTCTAGGTTTAAATGACTGATGGTTCACGAAAAGCGGGTTCTCCGTTAGTTTTTTGTAGAACTCAACTGAGGAGCTTTCGCCGTTCTCCGAGAGTGCAACTTTGAAGTCAAGGAAAGATAGGGAGAGGCCTTCTGGTGAGGTGGGTTTCTTGATCTCAAATTTCAGTCTAGGGTGAAGGTCGTTCATGGTGCGGTAAACTTGCCACAAGTCGACCTTATTTCTCGAGCGACGTAAGAATTATTGGAAAGGACTTTAAGAAAGTCTAGGTGCGGTGAAATTCGTCTGTCTTTTCCTCATTGGTTGTTTGAAGGCAGATGTCATCTACATATCTCTTACATAGACCCTATGCAAAAATTGAATGTTGTGCCGCGTAGCACTATGAACACAAATGGTGAAACAGGGAATTAACTATGAAGTGTAAATTAAAGTGCTAATTGAACCCATGAATAACCCACTGGGCCTTAGCCCTAGTAAAGGGAATCAAGGAACCATACGAGGTAAAGAAGAAATCTCTTGACCTCGGTGGGAATCGAACCCACGACCTCCGGATTAGATCTACCGTTACTCTGCCGACTGAGCTACGAGGTCGGACAGAGAAAGTCGGGGACGATTAGGTGGCTTTATGGGTTCAATTAGCACTTTAATTTACACTTCAGAGTTAATTCTCTGTTTCACCACCTATGTAAAAATTGCTGCCTTCATATTATTCTTTTGTTCGTATTTAAATTAGCCTCACTATCCTCGTTTTTGAGACAACAATTGTAAAGAACTTGTCATCCCGAAAGAGGCAGTGAGGCTATTTTGAATACGAACAAAAGAATAATTTAAAGGCAGCCATTTTTGCATAGGGTCTATGAGATGTTTAGGTGGTGTAAAGGGAGCGCAGTACTGTATTCATGAACAGTGCAATGTCATACAAGTGTGGGTCACATTGCAAGATGACATTGCTATGAAAAGTTTGGCCAAGCCAAAAAGTGCTATTAAACTAGAAATACCAGATTAACGAGAAACAAAGTTGTATTTTTACTTAACAAAGTATTTTTCGACTCAAGGAGGCATAATCAAATTCTTTCTTAGTGGAGAGGGAGCTAGAGAGTCCCTAGAGTTCCTACAGCGCACACTGACGAGGCCGGCGTCAAAACTACATTCATACACTGTTACGCAATACAATATCAGTGGTAAAGAAAACGAACTCTTACAAGTTATCTAGCAGCGCAGAAAACCGAGAGTGTTCACCACAACTGAGGCTCATCTTGTGAACTTTTTTAACAGAAATGAGAACTTTTTCTATCCCAGAAGAATCCAATTTTACAGTTCTAATCCATGGATGAAAACCGGCACTGTCTGACGTACCAATTTGTTATAGCTACTGCCCTTCAATCAATATTCCCCTGACGCAGTGTTGAAGATGATCTAGGGCAGGATTTCCTCCTTGTATTTTTTGGCCTTCCAGGTGAAATATTCTTCTTTCATCTAAATCAGCCGGGATCCAGTCGTTCTTGGTTCTTTTTGTGAAGGAGACAATTACCAGCCTTTTCAGAAGATCCTTGTTTTCTGTAAACTCTTTATGAATGAGTTTGCCGTCGAACGTTTCCGAACCATCTTCGATTTCTGTGCGCTTGTTGTGAATAAGGGATGACGCCTCGGCTTGACCCGACCAACACAACACAATCACTGCGGGGAAGCTGAACTTTGAGCTTTTGATCCTCCAAGTAAAGATCTTCAATATTTCTAAAGTCTGCTATCTTGCGAAGCTTGCCTTGTAGATAGTCTTTAAGTTTTTCGGCCTTCGTACTGTCGCTTTCAGTGTAAAGAAACAGAGCACGCTTCATTTCTCAAATCGCGAAGAGATTTTTGCTTGAAGATATGGCACGAGATGAACAAACACGCCTTTCTTGAATTGTAACAATGTCTGTCCTTCTTTCAAGTTAAATCTTTTATAGGAAGATAAGGTAAGGCTTTTGATCCTTGAAGGGAACAACCGCCCTTTTAGGTGGCCTCAAATATTGCGATCAGTGTGGCGACTAGAATTTTCTTTGCTCTTTTATTTCACGTTTTTGCGTCACCTCTGGGGATTACATAATCTACTCATTAGTGTTAGGCTTCCGTACATTATGCTAGCATTTTTTCGAGCATTTTAGTGAGGCAAATGCATTGAGCATTATTCGAGCATTTTAGTGACATTTTCCCAGAAAATAAATATTTTTTCCACAGAATATAGAAATAAAAATTATTTTTTTACGAGAAAATGAAGGCTAAACTTAACCTCTTCCCTTAGTATCACCGAAAGGGGAAAACGGATTAACAGAACAACCGATCATTTAGAGAGTTATCTTCTGGTTTATTATTACATGCGTTGCTGTTAACTTGTTATACTAAGTATACGTTTTTGTTAAGCACGCTGAACTACTATTCTGAAAATTTAAAACCCCTATGTATGAGCATTAACCGAGCATTTCAGTGACATTTTTGGGGGAAACCGATTATTTTAATGGAAAAAAAACATGGCATTTAGGTGGAACATTTTAGTGGGAAAAATATAGCATTTAGATGGAGCATTTTAGTGTGGAAATAAAAGAATAATGTACGAAAGCCTAATTAGTACTCTTTACCGGTCATCATTGTACATTGTGCATAGTCATGTTGGTATTCCTTACGTGAAACACGACGGCAACGGTTATGAGTCCTTATGAGAACGCC
>JAHPZR010036840.1:10000-12500 GCA_019787425.1 Platygyra sinensis
AAAACTAACATTTTGACCAGGGCTTAATTGAACAGCAACTTTTACACCTGACACTATACCTTTGTAGATACAAAGTCAAATTATTTTTAATACTGCAAATTTTGTTATTTCAAAACTACTCACAACAAAACATTTTAATAGTTATAGCCTTAAATGTCTTCACAAACCCATTTACACATGTTTATATTAAGGTCTCTTCATTTTTACTAGTAACTATCCACAAATATTTTTTTATTTTTAATAAAATTAGTATTAATTTGAAATATTACTGTGAAATATGTATGTATATATTTTCAATTTAGTCGTATTTTATTTTTATTTTATTTCATTATTGTTCACCGCAGTATTTTTAGGTGTACTTTCCCCACAAACTGAAACATACATGTAATAATATTTTTAGGTTCAGCAGAAGAGAAGTGAAGGAATGCCATGGAACAGAGCCATGGATGAAGTGCGAGTTGAAAGGCTGATCCAAAAATACAAAGACAATGGTGAGCTAGATAGTGAAGACCCTGCTCTTGTCATGTTAAAAAAGTGGCCAGCATCAAAACAGTATCAAGATAATTCAGGTCGCATTCCAGGCCTTGAACAGCTGGTATGTATTATGTATAAAATCGCGTGATTTCTTATAGTGGATCGCCATACCTTGGTAACCTATATCATTTAAAAAAATTTTGGTTGTCATATGACTGCTGGTATGTAGTCCATACATCTGTATGCCCCCTTCATGTAAATCTGTGTGAAATGTCACTCTGCAACAATCTAGAAGGAGCAGACTTGTAGTACTGTTATGTTCAACTGACCCCTGTCAAAACAAGGCTCATGTTTAGCTTATCAAGGTCACATGCTTTTGAAGTTGACCGCTGCCGAGGCATTTTACTGGATGTAATTGGTTTAAAACTTGCCATGACAACACAGCAGCTGAAATGGGTTCCTCACATACATGTACGCTTAAAATGTCATGACCTGTTCAGAACTTTATAACTTTTATAACAGTGAATTGCCGATTATCTTTCACTTAATATTGCCATTTGATAATGTACAGTTCAGACAACTTTTACTGCACAGTGCATCATCTATAACAATTATTCCATGAGCCCGCGTTGGATATGAAGTGATAAAATAACCAGCAAGCGCATAGCGCGAGTTGGTTATAATCACTTCATATCCAACAAGGGCGAATGGAATAATTGTTTTAGTAAATTCTCAAACCAGGTTTTGTCGCCGATTTTTATTTGAACCACAATTTTACAAAGTGAAAAATTTTAAACTTAATTGGCTCTCTATTTTCCATATGACGTAAAAATTGGATCATAGTTGGAGTTTTTTTAGCCAATCAAAAAGCTAGAAATGCAATAGTCCGAGCTGAGAATTTACCAACTATGAATAGTCTCGTGTAAAAGGGAGCTTACAGCGGTTATCAGTCACGCGCGCCCTTCAACGATTTTTTTGCCATTTCAAAAACTAAGGTTTGGTAGACGTAAATCAAATGTATCCATGACAATTTAGTTGTGTTCATTTCCTGTCAGTTTCACGGCCAATTGTTTTAGATCAGGAATAATCGCGCAGTTATTATGACAAAGTAATCTGCAATTTCGCTGAAATGGAGGGCTATTATGAAGAGAGAACGTGGTTTATCTTTGAATTGCATAGCAGAAACACTTTCTGCGAGTGAAACGTTTGTGAAGAAGGCGGCGTACGAAACAAAACTAGAGCCATAAGCGATCCGCCAAAGAAAGTCAAAGAAACAAAAGATACAAGGTAGCTGAAAAAGTTGGCTTCTGATCATATGATTTGCTTTATGTGGAGATTGACTTTTTATCAGCTTGTTATGGATGCAGATTATTTTTCGCCGCAGAAATTCTTGTCATTCGCCTTGCTAAAACATAGTCCATGCAGAGATCTATCCTGACGAGTTTCAAGCATGGCTGAAATACCAGACGGGCAAATTGTATGCAAAGCAAACCGTCAGCAGAACCTTACGGCAAGTAGGATTGTCAGTAATAAAAAGGTAATGAAAGCTGCAAGAAATTAGCAGTTAGATTTTTGTAGTTCATTCTGTAATAAAGGTTCTTATTTACAATTAGTTCATTCTCACATTGTTGTTGTGGTACACTGTTTGTAAATTTGTTGCTTCAAAACATTGCCTGTGAGCGAGACAAACGAAAAGGCGCTTCGAACGATTTTATAAGTCTTACTTCTCAGTTTCTGTTTATCGACGAGTCAAGTAAAGATGAAAGACTCAGAGCAACTCGGATACTCTGAGAATTGACACTGAAGTAATGGTTCTGGAAACTCCGCTCGCCGTTATTGTAATGGATACATTTGATTGACGTCCACCAAAACGTAGTTTTCGAGATGGGAAAAAATAGTTGGAGGGCGCATGTGACTGATAACGACTGTGATGCAGGCTAATTGAAGACAAGTAACTGTTTTCAATCACTTAAATTAAAGTTGTCAGTTTGTAAGTTACTGTGTGAGCTAGCTCACACAACATGAC
>JAHPZR010036840.1:15000-17500 GCA_019787425.1 Platygyra sinensis
CATTATTATTATTATTATAAAAAAATTATTTAATTTATTATAATTATTATTATTTATTAAAAATTATAAATATTGTTATTGTTATTGTTATTGTTATTATTATTATTATTAAGAATGCTAGGCTCAATTTCCAGTCGTTTTGGGAGTTGGCTTGTTTATCCTCCTCCCAACTGTAGCTGGATTACTGGTCCGTAGCACTTGTCCGTGACACCACATGGATCCGCTTTTCAAATTACTACGCTGGCCGGCAGCATGCAGAAAAAATGGCAGAGTTTTGTTGCTCTGCAAAAAATTTTAAACCTGTTTAAGCAAGGATGTGCTCTATGTGGAAATTCTTTGGATAGTTGAAGGAAAAGTGTAAAACTAAAACAGGAACTTGTTTAAAAGCTACAAGAAATCATAGCCAGCAAGAATATGGACACAGAGGGTATGTTTACAACAATATTTGTCACAAATCACTGCATAAACAAATTCTTTGCAGTTAGTTGATTAGAAATTGTCCATCCAGAGTCCAAATGGCACAATATAAGACAACTTATCTACTGAAACCAAGAATCATATAATATCAGCAATGTTACATCGCCAGCTTACCTCTGTTGCAGACATCTGCAGCTATTTAGAGCTTTTCCTTACTGATACACCATTCCTGTTCTACCAGTCTTGGTAGCATGACTGGCTGTGCTAGCTCTGCAGAATTTGCAAAGCAAAGAAGCTCCTGTGTGTAAAGCTGAGGTACATGTACATGTAAGAACTCTTTTTTCTTGGCAAAAAAGATACCAGAGTAGATCAGTAGCACAGTTCACGTGTACAAACACAGAGAAGCCAATACGAACAAAAAAAATCTCTGATACTTTTAGAGCTACAATGCCGAGACTTGGCACAAATAAAAAAGACATAATACTCTACACGTTTGCCGCAAAATCATGGATTTTTATTGAATCCTCAGTTTTTTACAAATTTAATTTTTCCAAAAATATGTATAAATTAATACACACAATAATCATTATCTTAAAATTTCTTGTGTTTCTCGCGGCGATATCCACCGGAAAATTCACCTAAAATATCAGAATAAATCAAAGATTTCAGATGTATATGTACAAATTTGAAAGACAGACCAACCTTGAAGAAAAATAGCATTTGCAGGCCGGGTCAACCCCAAAAATAGCAAACAAAAACATACAACAAAGAACTTTGCCAAGTTTCCAAAACATTTCCCTCAATTAACTTAAAGTGGGACGGAACACAGTTTTCGCGCGTGCTTTTGCTGATGCAATATTTAGCATGTGCACAAGGATTTCAAAGAACCAAACATGTCATCAGTAGAGCGATCATTTTATTTTATACTCATACCCGCACTATCTGTGTTATTTTTCTCTATAATTGAACGCAGTGTATTGATGGCTTTAGTCTTTATTACAAATATATGTTAGAAAAGGAAACTATGCAAAGAACCCAGCAATTTTCAGCTTTTGTTTGTTACCGAAAGAACCCAGTTAAATGCAATGCATGCGCAGTTGCTCGAAAAATTGAGACCGATTGCTTTAGCAGAAACATGCCGATTTCTAACGATCCAGTCGTTAGAATTTCAAGAAATTTGGCAGAAAAATAGATCAGAGACCACGTAAATGATCTATCAAAAAATATCTGAATTTTGACATAGGGAATTTTTAATAATACAGAAAACGATTAACGGCAAATACGAAAATCGCCTATGTCAAAATTTTATTAGAACCGTGTTGACAGAAGGGATTTAATGTCAATTCTTAGTGTGCAAAATATGAAAACAATCTAACGACTGGATTTTTTTAAATAAACAAAAACCATTATTTAAGCCTTGTTTTTAACCAGTCCCATTGCCATGGCAACAGCACACACCCTAGTCAAGATGCAAGAAATAAATATTTCTGTGGTTAACCTTGACTCTTGCCAAAAAAATGGGTGCCAAAGCATGAATACATGTAGGGTTTTAAAAATTATGGTGAATTAGCATAGGCACTTGAAAGCGTGTTGGCCACCTCAATGGACTGACTGATCACAAGAAAAAAATAATTGTCACAGCTTAATAAACCGTGGTGTTAGCGTTTGATTGTATTGCTAAAGAATTGAGTTAGGTCCAAAACTGAATTTGTACATTTTTTAAAACATAATAATATTTTTATACATCTCAGCTGCAATATCAAAAGTTTAACATTTAAAGTGCCTATGAAAGGCCTTTCTAAGTATAGAAGGATGGCATTTTTCTTTTTAGAATATCTTTTTAGAGATATTTACGTTTTTGTGAGTAAAGTGATGACGTCATAGGTGGTTTCACTAAAACAGTGCAACACATTCAATATTTTAAGGGTGAAACATTGTGGCAGACAGTCAAAAGTTGCCTGGACAAAACCAACATTTCATGTATATATATCAATCCAGGGTTTTAAGATTAATTTGGAATCGACTATGACAAATATTTCAGACAAACCACTCTAATTCTTACTAGCCTCTGATACAAATGGGC
>JAHPZR010036842.1:0-2500 GCA_019787425.1 Platygyra sinensis
CTAATGAAACTTAAACGCACGAGATGTAAAGTATAATTAGGATGAATAGCATCCCGTTCAATGAGCTCTTGGACAAGTGGTTTTCGATTGATGGTTTCTATTATATATGCCATCGAATTTAATTATAAAGTCAATACTTTTTTAATGTAAATTAGTAGTAGCAGCAGCAGCAGTAGCAGTAGTGGTAGTAGTATTAACTGTAATAGTAGTGGCGGTGGTGGTGTTGGTGGTGGTGTTGGTGGACATAGAAATTTATTCAAAGGAGGGTAACGATTGACAGTAATAAAACTGAAAAGCTAGTGGCCCTTTGAAAAAAGTACAATAAATAGTGATGAAATAATACCATGGTCAACACACGAAGATTTACCTCTATGTGGTTTATATGCACGTTAAGGCTGGCTTTTACTAGCGACGGAGTCGTAAGCGGAGGCGTAATCAGAAGGGTAGAGTGATACGATCTACAATAGTGAAACTCAAATTGGCGAAGTTGGAGGCAGAACACCGATTCCGCTTATGACTCCGTTGCTTAAGATCCAATGAAAACTAAACTATCGGAGTCGGAAGCAGAAGCGGAGGAATAAACTAATCACAATGTTCGTTTCCGTGCCTTGTGATTGGTTGGTTCTTCCGCTTCTGCTTCCGACTCCGACAATCTGGTTTTCACTGGACCATGAGCGACGGAGTAGTAAACGGAATCGGAAGAAATGGAGACGTTCTTATTCTTACGACTTACGACTCCGATTCTCGATTTTCACATTGTCGTAAGACGTCTTATGACTCCGACTCCGACTAAGTCGCTTGTGAAAACCAGCCTTAAGTGCAAATGTTTCAGCCAGTTTTCATGAAAGATTTTTTCATAAGGAGAAGCAATGTTTCTGTACCTAGAGGGACATCAAAAAAACGGGTCGTAAAATAGCAAGTTCTCTCTTTGAGTTTTCGTATCACAGCAAAAGGTTATCACTCTAGAACTCCATTACGTTGAAATAAACACTTTGTCTAATTCAAGAACGGTTAGCAGAAACTTAAAGGAAGTAGGTCATCTTTTGGCCAAAACGTGAGCTTGCTCGGGTAATGTAACGCAAAGCCTTGTAAATTCAAACACGTTTGTCTTGATTTAGTCTCCTCAATTAGTAGAACGTCTGTGTTTAACTAGTAAATTTGAGACTGTAATGAAGTGATTATTATTATGACAGTGAAAACGTATGGATGCCATATGGATCCCTATTCAGCCAACCTGGGGCGTCAAACGTAACCCCGGAGGCCCCAAGGCTAACAACTCTGTAACTAGCTCTAACTATTATTATTATTAATTATTATTATTATTATTATTATTATTATTATTATTATTATTATTATTATTATTATTATTTTTATTATTATTATTATTATTATTATTATTATTATTATTATTATTATTATTATTATTATTATTATTATTATTACTCCGTGATTCAAGCCTCTCCCCAGACCTGCTGCGACTGGTTAATCAATCGAGGGACAAGAGCGCAAGTTCCTGGCTGAATGCGATGCCTCTCGCAGACCAGGGTTTAGCCCTGAACAAGCAAGAGTTCAGAGACTCGCTACGCTTGCGTTATGATTTACCCTTAGTCGATTTACCAAGTCATTGCATATGTGGGGATAAATTTACCGTTGGTCACGCCCTCTCTTGTAAACAGGGGGGGTTGGCGGAACTTGTGTACGGAACTTGTTAACGACATTCATCGACAAGATCTGCAATAATGTCGAAATCGAACCACTCCTTCGACCCCTGGACAACGAGCGATTTCATTTGAGGAGCGCTGTTACAAGTTCTGAGGCAAGGTTGAACATCAAAACGGGAGGGTTCTGGGCAGGAGGAGTTGCGGCATTTTTTGATGTTAGAGTTACGCACATCAACTCCAAGTGTTACCAGAGCAAGCCAACATCGGAAGTGTTCAAGGAGTAAGAAGAAGAGAAGAAGCGCAAGTACCAGCAGCGGGTGTTAGATGTAAAAATGGGTTCGTTTACGCCTTTAGTGTTTGGAACCAATGGTGGAATGGGAAACGAGTGTCAGCGGTTCTTAAAGCATCTCGCAGACAAGATAGCTCAGAAAGATACCGAGCCTTATCATATTGTAATCACTTGGCTCAGGACACAGATTTCGTTTGAACTCTTAAGATCGGTACATGCATGCGTTAGAGGTTCGCGAACGCCGTTTCGTAGCAAGATAGAGCAATCATTAGACTGTAAAATAAATGTAGCTAGTGCGGATATCTGAAATACGCGGTCTATATGCTTTTATACTTAGGGCGTTTTATGGACACTGGTTTAGCCGTCATTAGTATAATTCGATTGTATGTTTTTAATATCTCTGCATCATGGAATTCGTAATTTTATAGAATTTTGAACTTTTATTATCAATTATATCTAATTTCTATTTCTGTT
This sequence comes from Platygyra sinensis, assembly GCA_019787425.1. Lineage (NCBI taxonomy): Eukaryota > Metazoa > Cnidaria > Anthozoa > Scleractinia > Merulinidae > Platygyra > Platygyra sinensis. The sequence goes on from JAHPZR010036842.1 coordinate 2,425, forward strand.
ATGTAAGGTAACTTATTTTTACTTTTAGTATTATTACCTTATATATTTTTTATTATTATTACTAATATTATTACTA
>JAHPZR010036842.1:7500-10000 GCA_019787425.1 Platygyra sinensis
CCGTTTACTACTCCGTCGCTCATGGTCCAGTGAAAACCAGATTGTCGGAGTCGGAAGCAGAAGCGGAAGAACCAACCAATCACAAGGCACGGAAACGAACATTGTGATTAGTTTATTCCTCCGCTTCTGCTTCCGACTCCGATAGTTTAGTTTTCATTGGATCTTAAGCAACGGAGTCATAAGCGGAATCGGTGTTCTGCCTCCAACTTCGCCAATTTGAGTTTCACTATTGTAGATCGTATCACTCTACCCTTCTGATTACGCCTCCGCTTACGACTCCGTCGCTAGTAAAAGCCAGCCTTAACGTGCATATAAACCACATAGAGGTAAATCTTCGTGTGTTGACCATGGTATTATTTCATCACTATTTATTGTACTTTTTTCAAAGGGCCACTAGCTTTTCAGTTTTATTACTGTCAATCGTTACCCTCCTTTGAATAAATTTCTATGTCCACCAACACCACCACCAACACCACCACCGCCACTACTATTACAGTTAATACTACTACCACTACTGCTACTGCTGCTGCTGCTACTACTAATTTACATTAAAAAAGTATTGACTGTAATAGTAGTGGCGGTGGTGGTGTTGGTGGTGGTGTTGGTGGACATAGAAATTTATTCAAAGGAGGGTAACGATTGACAGTAATAAAACTGAAAAGCTAGTGGCCCTTTGAAAAAAGTACAATAAATAGTGATGAAATAATACCATGGTCAACACACGAAGATTTACCTCTATGTGGTTTATATGCACGTTAAGGCTGGCTTTTACTAGCGACGGAGTCGTAAGCGGAGGCGTAATCAGAAGGGTAGAGTGATACGATCTACAATAGTGAAACTCAAATTGGCGAAGTTGGAGGCAGAACACCGATTCCGCTTATGACTCCGTTGCTTAAGATCCAATGAAAACTAAACTATCGGAGTCGGAAGCAGAAGCGGAGGAATAAACTAATCACAATGTTCGTTTCCGTGCCTTGTGATTGGTTGGTTCTTCCGCTTCTGCTTCCGACTCCGACAATCTGGTTTTCACTGGACCATGAGCGACGGAGTAGTAAACGGAATCGGAAGAAATGGAGACGTTCTTATTCTTACGACTTACGACTCCGATTCTCGATTTTCACATTGTCGTAAGACGTCTTATGACTCCGACTCCGACTAAGTCGCTTGTGAAAACCAGCCTTAAGTGCAAATGTTTCAGCCAGTTTTCATGAAAGATTTTTTCATAAGGAGAAGCAATGTTTCTGTACCTAGAGGGACATCAAAAAAACGGGTCGTAAAATAGCAAGTTCTCTCTTTGAGTTTTCGTATCACAGCAAAAGGTTATCACTCTAGAACTCCATTACGTTGAAATAAACACTTTGTCTAATTCAAGAACGGTTAGCAGAAACTTAAAGGAAGTAGGTCATCTTTTGGCCAAAACGTGAGCTTGCTCGGGTAATGTAACGCAAAGCCTTGTAAATTCAAACACGTTTGTCTTGATTTAGTCTCCTCAATTAGTAGAACGTCTGTGTTTAACTAGTAAATTTGAGACTGTAATGAAGTGATTATTATTATGACAGTGAAAACGTATGGATGCCATATGGATCCCTATTCAGCCAACCTGGGGCGTCAAACGTAACCCCGGAGGCCCCAAGGCTAACAACTCTGTAACTAGCTCTAACTATTATTATTATTAATTATTATTATTATTATTATTATTATTATTATTATTATTATTATTATTATTATTATTATTTTTATTATTATTATTATTATTATTATTATTATTATTATTATTATTATTATTATTATTATTATTATTATTATTACTCCGTGATTCAAGCCTCTCCCCAGACCTGCTGCGACTGGTTAATCAATCGAGGGACAAGAGCGCAAGTTCCTGGCTGAATGCGATGCCTCTCGCAGACCAGGGTTTAGCCCTGAACAAGCAAGAGTTCAGAGACTCGCTACGCTTGCGTTATGATTTACCCTTAGTCGATTTACCAAGTCATTGCATATGTGGGGATAAATTTACCGTTGGTCACGCCCTCTCTTGTAAACAGGGGGGGTTGGCGGAACTTGTGTACGGAACTTGTTAACGACATTCATCGACAAGATCTGCAATAATGTCGAAATCGAACCACTCCTTCGACCCCTGGACAACGAGCGATTTCATTTGAGGAGCGCTGTTACAAGTTCTGAGGCAAGGTTGAACATCAAAACGGGAGGGTTCTGGGCAGGAGGAGTTGCGGCATTTTTTGATGTTAGAGTTACGCACATCAACTCCAAGTGTTACCAGAGCAAGCCAACATCGGAAGTGTTCAAGGAGTAAGAAGAAGAGAAGAAGCGCAAGTACCAGCAGCGGGTGTTAGATGTAAAAATGGGTTCGTTTACGCCTTTAGTGTTTGGAACCAATGGTGGAATGGGAAACGAGTGTCAGCGGTTCTTAAAGCATCTCGCAGACAAGATAGCTCAGAAAGATACCGAGCCTTATCATATTGTAATCACTTGGCTCAGGACA
>JAHPZR010036842.1:15000-16055 GCA_019787425.1 Platygyra sinensis
CTCACGTTTTGGCCAAAAGATGACCTACTTCCTTTAAGTTTCTGCTAACCGTTCTTGAATTAGACAAAGTGTTTATTTCAACGTAATGGAGTTCTAGAGTGATAACCTTTTGCTGTGATACGAAAACTCAAAGAGAGAACTTGCTATTTTACGACCCGTTTTTTTGATGTCCCTCTAGGTACAGAAACATTGCTTCTCCTTATGAAAAAATCTTTCATGAAAACTGGCTGAAACATTTGCACTTAAGGCTGGTTTTCACAAGCGACTTAGTCGGAGTCGGAGTCATAAGACGTCTTACGACAATGTGAAAATCGAGAATCGGAGTCGTAAGTCGTAAGAATAAGAACGTCTCCATTTCTTCCGATTCCGTTTACTACTCCGTCGCTCATGGTCCAGTGAAAACCAGATTGTCGGAGTCGGAAGCAGAAGCGGAAGAACCAACCAATCACAAGGCACGGAAACGAACATTGTGATTAGTTTATTCCTCCGCTTCTGCTTCCGACTCCGATAGTTTAGTTTTCATTGGATCTTAAGCAACGGAGTCATAAGCGGAATCGGTGTTCTGCCTCCAACTTCGCCAATTTGAGTTTCACTATTGTAGATCGTATCACTCTACCCTTCTGATTACGCCTCCGCTTACGACTCCGTCGCTAGTAAAAGCCAGCCTTAACGTGCATATAAACCACATAGAGGTAAATCTTCGTGTGTTGACCATGGTATTATTTCATCACTATTTATTGTACTTTTTTCAAAGGGCCACTAGCTTTTCAGTTTTATTACTGTCAATCGTTACCCTCCTTTGAATAAATTTCTATGTCCACCAACACCACCACCAACACCACCACCGCCACTACTATTACAGTTAATACTACTACCACTACTGCTACTGCTGCTGCTGCTACTACTAATTTACATTAAAAAAGTATTGACTTTATAATTAAATTCGATGGCATATATAATAGAAACCATCAATCGAAAACCACTTGTCCAAGAGCTCATTTGAACGGGATGCTATTCATCCTAATTATACTTTACATCTCGTGCGTTTAAGTTTC